>VDFB02070019.1:0-19599 GCA_007258455.2 Sequoia sempervirens | reverse complement strand
AAGACCTTTACATTTGGAAAAACAACTTATGTTCACTAGAAAATATAAAATAAATATAATATAACCAAACAAAATATAGGACTACAAATCTACAAAATCTCACATCATGGTGACTCCTTTTGATTGTTTTTTATTCGATAAAAAGGGGAAAAGTGTATGCCTCTTCCCTTACAAAGTTTGAAGGCAAGTCAAAGTCATAACAAAAATGCACAAAACACCAATGTCTAATAACACTACTAGACTAACAACAAGATTTCTTTTGATTGTTAAAATGTTGTTCTAAAGTGAAAATTTCAATTAAAAACCAAATGGACACAAGTTGTGGGGATCTCCAAAGAGCCTTTATATGAGAGGGTTCGTACAAAGGACCTTCAACTGAAGGTATGAAGGTATCTTTGATTGAAGATTCCTTCCTATGCATGTTTTGGGCATGCAACATTTGAAAATGACAAAATAGACCTAATATCAAACCACCCTTCATTCAAATTCTATTTACATGTGGCAAGCATTATACCTTCGAATGAAGAGCCTCCATTTAAAGGTGTTCAACAATTGTTTTCTTCCAAAACTTATCATACAGATACGATATACTTTTATACTTCCACCCAACAAACCCTCTATTCATCAATAGATTGTTAGTTATCAACATTGTCCTAATTCAACTTACTTTTACAATAGACAAGATTGATATCTTCAAAAGATGATAAGATTATGGGAGAATGCTATTATTCTAGTTATGAGATGATTGGATTGTGATTTAATTTTTTATGAATTTATAATCATTGATTATAAGATTGGGAGGTTGGTGATGAAACAATCATGCCATAGCTTGGAACAAGCATGCTCGACTTTGACCGTGAATTTAGAAGTGGAATAAGTCCGTCCTTATGAGATTTGACTATTTCTTAGCATACAATGCCTGCCATTATGAGGTGAAGAGAGTCTAAAAACAAACTCCATTGCTTAGTTTTATTCACTAAACAAATACCAGAGTGCTCAAACATCCTATGCCGCTATTATTGAATTTTAGACTCCTCTGGAACCGTCAGAAAAATTCGTCAGTGCCGTGGTGTAGTTGGTTATCACGTCAGTCTAACACACTGAAGGTCTCCAGTTCAAGTCTGGGCAGCGCCAGTTGACATTTTAATCTACTGCATTCATGATCATTAGCACGACAGAATCATGACTTTTTTGAACTTTGCTTTTTTAAATTCTGAGGCATCATTTTCTATATCAAGGCATATATATAACTAGTAATCGCACCTTCGTGTGCAATAGGTACGCCGAAGACAATATCTTTAGAAATTTGTAAAGAAGAGTCACGAATTTCTCAAGTAACTTACCATGTTATACCACATGTTTGGAGAATCCATTGGACGGTGTTTTGAAGTGAAGTCCATAGCAAAAAATATGCACCTCGAAACGAAGGGAAGTGCTATCATTAGAAAGAACTCCATGCAATGGATACATAACATACTGTTGAGTCCAGTATCAATGAGGAGAAACAAGGCATTATCCTAACAAAAGGCATTCTACTGAGAAGACTCATCATCTTGAGAGGAGCCATTCGCTGGGGATTCAGGGCAGGAATAGTCCAGTGATCTTTGTCGGCATTCTTCCACCATGTAATCATTCCTTTGCGCTAAGAGACGGAGATTTGAAGTCTAACACACATAGGTCACACATTTAAAGGCTCAGTAAGGGGGTTAAAAGAAGTTGACCAAGGTTTGATGGAGAGAAAGTGCTATTCCCAATACCATAGCTTACCATCAAGCACCAAATTTGTCCTTTGAAGAAGCAAAAGAAGCAATGAAGAAAAACTTTGCACAGGGAAAGAGCTTGATCTTACCCTTAACAAGAGGTCTCCAAGAATCCAAGACCCATTTGTGATGGGTCAAGCAAAGAAAGCCAAAGATTGTAGAATCTACACACCAAACCCCTACACTGTTAGAAGTCCTCCTTTCCACATCCCAGCCACAAATCATCACTGGGGAGGATTTGGCACAAGGGATAGGTCACATTTTCTCCCTCAAAGGGCGAGCAGTACCTTCAATGCCTGCAACATTTGCAAAGGACTGCCAACAAGTTGCAACAAAAGCCGTAGATGCACCATTGGGAATGGCAAAAAAAGGAACAACATGCACCAAAGGAGGGGTGCATCCTCTGTTTGAAAGCCCAACATCACTAGAAAGCACGAGATGCAAATGCACCTTGAAGGAATTTGTGAGCATGGCATCCAGATTAGAGGCACCCAAACCTTATGTTTTTGGGCAGAGGGACCAATATATTCCTGCATCTAATTAATTTTTTTAAAAAAACAATAAACTATGATGACAAGAGAAAAAAGGAACATAGAATTCGTGAAAAAACAAGTGTGCAAAATTGTAAGTTCGCCTGACTTAAACCCCTAAGCGTATATTAAATTTTCCCAAACAAGAATGTTGTTTGCTTCATAAGGAAACAATGATGTCTAGAAAACAAGAGGAAACCCAAATGCAGTCTTACTTCATCCAGAATATACAGCAGAGTTTAAATATTCTTCAGGCAATATTCTATGTATGCAATGTTTCACATGCACATTTGGATCAAAATATTCATATCAGAGCACATGTAAATGAAATTACGACTCCTATTAGGTATATCAATCAAACACAAACAAACACACAGTGAGAAGCTTAATAAGATGTTCACAATCCTTCCATCAATTTAGCTTGTTCTCCTACACAGGATTTCATCAATTTGGGCTCAAGTCATAAATATTAAAACCAATACATTGCAATGTGTGTCTACTTGAGCATATAAGTATTCTAGATTTTCTTGTAAGGTGACAGGGTAAGATGCATTAGTGCGTGCCTTCCTATATGAGTTCAAATATTCACAAGTAATAAATTACAATATTTATTACAATATATAAATTACAATATTTATTACTTGTGACAAATTCCTGTTCAAAAATTTTATGGACTTTAAGATTTCAAGTCATGGATAAAAGTATTCTCTATCATAACTCTACTTTCATTTTTGTACAATGCAGAAATGACCAATTTAATAGACTCAATCTTCTTTTAGTCTTCTTTCAGATTCACTATTTTCTATGTGTTTTCTATGTTGTTTTTAGTGGCATCATTAAACTGCTTCCCTTCAGCCGACCTCGCCTGTCTTAAAGTCTCCCTCTCCATTGTTTTCTCTTTCTCAGATAGACTCATATTCCAGATAACCACAAGAATAGCAATCACAATTGTTTGTGAGGAGGTATTCCAGTACGGTGGACAAAGCTGACTTTCCTTATGGTATTCCATTACGATGGGATTTAACCCTATCTAGGTTGCACATGAAAAGACTTGGGAGCAAGATGTCTCTCTGTTAAATTGAATGCATGGACTGTTGAAACTTTATGGTTGTACTACCAGCCGTTTAGTGGGTATTTGAATCTGTAATTAAGTTGATTACTGTTGTGCATAAATTATATCATACATTAGGTGGAGGCCAATACAAGTATAGTCCCAAGTAAAATTCCATCCAATACTCACAATGTAGACAACTGAAAAAGCTTCAACTGATTATGAAAAAAAATTCTTTGTTATTGAATAATATGTACATCTTATCATCATCATGTAATGATAAACATTTAAGAATGACCAACTACAACAATGGCAATCTACAATAATGGTCATTTCATCTTGCTTTAACTACACCAATAAAAGTTTGTTTTCACTTCTATGATCTATCCTCTCCAAAGAATGTTGTGGTATGATAACTTTAACTATAATAAAACAGAGTTTACATGGACATCATCCATTTACAAGATTCTGATCAAAACGAGTTACAACAGCCTTTGGCGTTAGATCTCACAAAACAACAGTAACCCATCGACAATGACGATCACAAATTCAGTTTAGTCTGTCATCCTCACCTTGTGATTGCAGTACTATAGGTTTTCCAAAACAAGGTAACAATTCAATTACACCCAATCCTCATTGGTGACTCATTTATAAAAGAATTTCCAGATCTCCCTGTCATTTGAAGAACCATCTGCAACTTCTACTACCAAATGTGCCAACAAGATGCCTGCAGAAGAAGATAGTGATCAATTAGTAGCAGAGGAGAATATAGAAACCAAAAGAGAGTTATTATGCATAGAGCTAAATATTATTTTAAACATGGAAAAAGATGAAACACAAATTAGTCTACTACATGCTTTCTTGAATGTCAAAGTTATTCTATCATGATGAATTGCAGCAGTTCCTAGCCAAAGTTTTACAGACAGTCAAATTCATTGGCACGTCCGGTCAATGCATGCATTCGGTTTATTCAAATATGTGTATTCAACCAAGTTATTTATCACTTGTCTAAATTACTCCATAGATCAAATGAGGTAGCAAGTAAAATTATGTAATCATTAATTGTAACCTTGTCAACTGAATTTTTTTAAATGATTACTAGTCATCATCCTTGAGACTTACCATCCTCTTCTACTAAAGATCAGAACTGTCGAGTTCCTCCTCCTTTTTGTCATGTTGCACAGTTATATGCTTAGGATTTGTTGCTCTGATTCTTTTTTTTTGATGATTTTATCATTTTACTATAGGGAACATCCACACCTACACATTACTATGTATTATTTGATGAAAACAAGTTTGGTATAGACGATATTTAAATTCTCGTTCATGTGCTGTCATATATGTACAAATCAATGATTTTTCTAGTAGTTTCTTGCAATGCTATTTCTATTGTAATATATATTTTCTACCACACCACCTATCAAAGAAGTACCTCAACAATATCTACAGAAAAGTTTGGACTCCCTAAAGGCTTCTGGAGTAATTTCATTGAGTTTTTCCTTTCAAGTATTCCTATTGAATTTTTCTTTTGAAAGTCATGATACCTTTCCTTCAATTTGGATTTATATTACTAGTAATACTACTTTTAATTTGTAGATGATTGTGAAGAAAGATCTCTATGATTGTTCACTATTCCATGCAAATAAGCAGTAGAACTATTGCACTAAAAACTTCGTATGTGTTTTTTAAGCTCTGCAACAAATAACTGACAAAAATATACAACATTTTGACCTTTCACTTTGTGGTGACAGGCGAAAAAAATTTGAATATATTTTAATCATATGAGGAAGTAACACATAAACGTATATGGAATCATGTCTAAGTTCCCTACCAATGTTGTATGGGCCAGTAAGATATTTCATCTAAAACAGTTGAGAAACTCAGAACCTACATACTGCTTGCATGTCCCTAGAAAATACAGCTTACTTTTCAAAGTCAAACACACTACATCTTCATAGCAAGTGGAATATTGCTTTATCTTGGTTAAGAGAAGCAAAAGGTATGCATCTGCTGGGTCAGAAAGGATGCTAAACCCAATCTAATTTTTTCTTTCGCCAGCTTGTCAAGTGGATCTTCTCCAATATAGAGGTCAAACGAAGACTGACATAACAGCTTGCTCTGAATGTTGCCAATCTCTTTATCATCAACTATAAGGGAGAAATCAAAACAAATTAGATTTTTCTATTCCAACTATTGTCTACAGTATATGCAAAAAATATGTGAAAAAAATTTCATATAAAAATTGAAGAAATCAAAAGCAATCCATCTAGAATTGATATGTCCTGTCATATTCCAAGTAGAACTTTTCTAAGTTTTCTTCCAAAATGTCACAATTACAATTATAAACTTATATTAATAATTTACTAAGATCAAACATTTTCTTTCTAAGAACAAATAGAGGAAAAAGATAATTCAAAATTCTCCTAACATAAATGCAAAACAACATGAGCAGTTTGGAATCCACAAAAATAAACATACATGCCATGAATAATCAAATGAAAAATCCTTTTGCTTGGATAAATTCAGAATTTTAATGAACTAAGAACTAAATTCCATTCAACGACTCATAAAAATCATACTTAGAAAAGAAGGCTAAAAGCCATGCTTCTTTTAACTACAGAACTTTCCAGCAGCTTTTAAGACAACCTTGTAGATACAAAGCTTAATGGTAAAATGAGTGCATAAAAACATGAAAGACAATTATATTTTCATTTCCTACCAAAGTCAATTTCTCAACTTCCACCATTATGTTCTCATCTCCATATTAAGCTTCTGGCTGAGAAAGAAAAAAAGATAACTAAAATAATGCATGAAAGGAGAATATATATCACTTATGAAGTTTAGATAAAAGAGTTTATGGACACAATTATGTGAAGAGAGGAAAAATATCCATACCTTTGATCTCCTTCAAGGTCCTACCATCTGAATGAGAATGATGAAGGATTACATTAAAGAGTTTATGGACACAATTATGTGAAGAGAGGAAAAATATCCATACCTTTGATCTCCTTCAAGGTCCTGCCATCTGAATGAGAATGATGAAGGATTACATTAAATTAAATACAGCATTAAACATTCTCTTTCCTTCCCTTGCCTGTCCCCTACCCAATAGATAGGCGAGTAGAAAATATGATATAAAGCTCCAAGATTTACCAAAATACTCATGTAAGAAGACTTGAGACTAAATCTTGAGTTTTTTTCACTTTCAAAATCAGTCTATATATTTTTTGGGGGCCTCAAAATCTTTTCTTTTTTCATCAATTCAATCTCTTTTCTATGACTTCCTATAATTTAAAGAGGATCCATACTTATATCCAGTCTCTAAATGCCTTGAATTTACTGCCATTGCACTTTGCAGGCACTTGATGAATCCACTAATTGCAGTTTTAGTAGATGGAATAACAGTTTGGCTTCAATTCCACTTTTACTGGTGAAATCAGATCTTGCTTCAGGGCTTTGTTTCAGTTTCAATTAAATGTGAAGGGAAGACCATATGGAAACTGTATGCTAAGCATTTTAAGAAATCCCACCAGTTTAACTATTGGCAAGCATTTCAGGATTTGTAACTGTACCTTCATTTATTGAATCTGTATTGGGTGTTCTTTGATTTCCAATGATTTGTTTTCCCTCATCTATACATTGTTCAAAGAATTGGCTTCCATGTCTGTGCTTTGAATGAGGTCTCCAGCAATATATTTAGGTATTAATAATAAGTACTACAGACTAAAACCTGCTATACAATTTTAACATTCAATTATAAAGCTAGTAGTTATATGCTTCTCATTCCTGCATTGAATATCTAAAATTATGGCTTTGGATTAATTAGCATTCATCTTGGTATTGTTGACATTTTGGGTTTAAATTTTTTATCATTGTTCTATATTTTGATGTAAAAAAAGAACTACATATTCGTGTGTGTGAATGCTGAACAAGGTCCTCTCAAAAAACAAAAAGGCATTTCCCAAACGCACAAGCCCAAGCGATTAAAACTGTGGAGAGTATTCATATGCAATGAATTTTTATTTTTTCAAAATTTAAAAATGGAAGTTCTAGCACACCTGATTATAGTTTAAGGCATCTTCTGTAGAATCCAGTGCAGCTATGGTACGCATAGGCTTCCCACAAAAATACAGGAGAGATTTCCTGAGATTCTCCCACGCATCAGCCACCATTGGATGTGGCGGGGTATTAATCGATGAGCCAGGAGTCCCCATTCCAGATCGGAAGCTCATGCTGGGAGACACCGTTTAATACGACGGATCTGTGAAGCCATTGAAGGCTCCTCTGCTCTGTGCTCTGCTATACTCCCGCCAACAATCCTTTGTTTTGTTTTTTTTCCCGAGATGATGGCTGCTTTGGAGCTCCACATTGCAGCGGAGAATAAAGTCAATGGGGACATGGATTGGTATGGGATACTTCATGTCAATCAATTTGCTGATGAATCCACTGTGAGAAAGCACTAAAGCATTGTTTCTCTTCCTCCTGACGAAAATAGGAGACGCATTAATCTTCCTGCTAACAACAAAAGAAATGAATGGTGAGGTTGGTAACTTACAGGACAAGATATTCAAGTGCGCTACCAGCGTGACAAGACATGTCATCTCCTCAGCGAAAAGTATCGACGGTTGCCAACCTTTCAACCACTTGCCAGGGCTCTTTATGCTTTTCCACGGCGGGGAAAATGGCCTAAAATTGACGAACGGCTGAGATTCGCTACATCGTAGGACATTGGAATCTGCACCGTTCGGCTTCAAAAGAGCTTGGAAAAGCTCACCGTGGGACGCCTTCGGCGTAAATATATGATAATGGTATACATATACAAAGATTTGACATGTATGAAACCAAAATATTTTTAAAAAATATGGCATATGCCATCTTAAAATATATACTAGCATATATATCTTATATTTAAGATATATAAATTACGCCGAGATATATCGAGGCGTTTAATTTTTCAATTTAATACATCTATATTATTAAAGTTGAATGATGAGGGAATTGGAACTCTCGACATATCCTAATTTATATAATCCAAATATGATATATATACTAGTAGCACACAAACATGTAACATCCTAAATAAAAAGCAAAACTAACTTTACATTTATATTTCACACATTATATTTATTTTAAAAATTATTACACACCAAAATATTTTAATTTTATTTATATTTATTATATATTTTAATAGAAAATCACATAATAACTAAAATATTCTAACATCATCAGCAGTTTTAGGATTAGGTTGAGCATGTGGGTTAAAGCATGAAATGCAAAGATCAGGTTTAGCTGAAGTGTAAGAGGAGGGAAGAAATAGGGTCAGGGATGAGGGCTAGGCTACAAAAGCAGGCTTAGCTAGGCTAGCCAGGGCTAGGCCCAGGATGAGTGCTTGTAATGTACTAGGCCAGGGCTAGGCCAGACGAACTGCCTGTGGCCAAAGCCAGGGCTAGGCTAGGCTAGGCTGCCCAGGCTGAGATCACACCAGGGTTTGGACTAGGCTTCTAGACCCATTAATTCTAGTTTAGGACAGTTTAGGGCTCTGCTACTTTTCTAGTACTTAGAGTTAGGTTGGAGGTTAGATTTAGGATCAGGTTGTAATAGGCCTCTAATAGGCTAGGCTTCAAGTGCAGGGTTAGGGCTAGGATTAGGCTAGACTGGGATTAGGTTAGGCTAGGTGAGGAGGCTAGAGCAGTTAGGCCAACCTAGGCTAGGGTTTAATTAGGTTAGGGTTAGGGTTAGGATTGGGATTAGGGTTAGTGTTAGGTTAGGGTTAGGATTTAATTAGGGTAGAGTTAGGTTAGAGTTCGAGTTAGGGTTAGGGTTAAATAATAATATTATTATATAATAATATTTTAGTATACTTTTAGAATTAGGGTTAGGTTAAGCTTGATTTGCAAGCATTTATTAAATATTTTCTTAAAAAATTTAAGTATAAATCTTAAATTTGAATTTATAAGTGTTGGGTTTAGGGTTAAAGAGTCTAATTAGGTCAAAGTTAGGATTAGGTTTAGGGTTAACATTAGTATTAGGGTTATGGATATGATTGGGGTTAGGGTTAGGGTTAGGGTTATGATTACAATTAGGGTCAGGAGTAAGGTTAGGGTAGGGTTAGGGTTAGAATTAGGGTTAGGGTTAGTTTTTATTAATTTTATTTAGGGTTAGGGTTAGGATTAGGGTTAGGATTAGGATTAGGGTTGGGATTTAATTAGGTTAGGATTAGGATTAGGATTAGGGTTAGGGTTAGGGTTAGGATTACGATTAGGATTAGGGCTAGGGTTAGGGTTAGGGCTAAGATTAGGGTTAGGGTTAGGATTATGGTTAGGGTTAGGATTAAGGTTAGGGTTAGGTTTTATTAATTTTATTTAGGGTTAGGGTTAGGAATAGGATTAGGGTTAGGGTTGGGATTATTAATCATAATCCTAATTGAACCTTAACCCCAATCCTAATTCTATATCTAACCTTAACCCTAACCCTATATCTAATTGAACCATAATCTTAATCCTAATTGTAACCCAAATTGAACTCTAATCCTAAACCTAATTCTAATTGATTTCTAACCCTAATTAAATGTTAATGTAACCTAATTGTAACTCTAGTAATTAAATCCTAATTGCGTGATAAGCCTTATTATAATTATAGTTGTAACACTAATCCTAGTTAATTTGTAACCCCAACCCTAACCCTAACCCCAAAATTTAAGTTAAAACTTTAACCCTAATTTAACATCAATTTAACCCTAACAATAATTGAATCTTAACCCTAATTAAAGCTTCACCCTAACACTATTCAATCCCCAACTCTAAACCTAACCCTAATTGAATTCTATCCCTAAACTTTATCTTAACTCTAACCCTATCCCTAACCATAACCAAAATTGTAATTTGAATCCTGACCATAATTCTCACTCTAGTACTCATAATTCTAATTTTAATAGTAACCCTAAATCTAATAGCTACCTTAATTTTAACTATATTATGAATTGAACCCTAACCTTAACTAAAATCTAACCTTAACTTACTCCTAACTATAATTTGAACCCTAACCCTAACACTAACCTTTACCCCATGTTTTATTTTATAACCCTACCTTAATTCAAACCTAACCCTAATTTAATCCTAATTTTAGTTGATCCATAGCCCTAACACTATCCCTAATTTAACCCTAACCCTATTTGTAGCCTTTATTTAACCACAATCACCCTAACCCTAACCCTAATTGTAGCCTTTATTTAACCACAATCACCTTAATCCTAACCCTAACCCTAACCATAGTCCTAAAAAAAATTAAAAATCCTAACCCTAACCGTAATCCTAATCCTAATTCTAACTATAACGCTAACCCTAACCCTATTCCTAATCCTAATTGTAACACTCACCCTAACCTAACCCTAATTAAACCCTAAATATAAACCTAATCCTAACCCTAAACCTAATCATAATCCTAACCCTCACCCTCACCCTAACGCTAACCCTAACCCTAACTCTAACCCTAATACTAACCCTAACCCTAAAATTTTTTAATAAACCTAGCCCTAACCCTAATCCTAATTCTAATCCTAACCCTACCCTAACCCTAACCTAACCCTCAAACTAACCCTAACCCTAACACTCGCTTACCCTAACCCTAATCATTTCCCTCACCCTAACCCTAACATTCACCCTAATCCTAACCCTAACCCTAACCCTAATTAAACCTTAACATAACACTAATCCTTATCCTAACCTAATTAAACCCTAACCATAAACCTAACCGTAACTATAGTCCTAATCCTAACCCTAATCCTAATCCTAATTCTAACCCTAACCCTAACCCTAACCCTCACCCTAATCCTAACCCTAACACTCACACTAATTTTAATCCTAACCCAAACACTTAACCTAAAAAATAAACCCTAAACCCTAACCCAATTCTAATGTTAACCCTAACACTAATCAAAATTAAAAAACCTAACCCTAATCCTAATCCTAATTCTAACCCTAACCCTAATCCTAACACTAAAAATAAATAAAAAACCTAACCCTAACCCTAACCCTACCCCTAATCCTAATGATAACCCTAACCCTAACCCTAACCCTATTCCTAATCCAAACCCTAACCCTCACCCTAAACCTAGCCCTAATTAAACCATAATTGTAACCCTAATCCTAACATTAAACCTAACACACACCCTAATCATAATCCTAACCTCACCCTAACCCTTACCCTAACCCTAACCCCAACCTTAACCCTAATCATAACCCTCACCCTAAACCCTAAACCCTAAACTGTAAACCCTAAACCTAAACCCTAAACCCTAAACCTTAACCCTAATCCTACCCTTACGCTTATCCTAACCCTCACCCTAACCCTAACCCTAAACAAAATTAATAAACCTAGCTCTAACCCTAATCCTAATTCTAACCCAAACCCTAACCCTAACCTAACCATAATCCTACCCTTACGCTTATCCTAACCCTCACCCTAACCTCATGCTAACTATAACCCTTACCCTAACTAATTAAGTGTCTAATGCTAACTCCTAACTCCTTAATTTCTAACTCCTAACTCCTAACTCTCAACCTAATTTAACTTAACCCTAACTCCTACCCTAAATACTAAACCCTAAACCCACATTAATCTATAACTCCTAACCCTAATTAAACCCTAACCCTAACCCTAATCCTAATCATAACCTAATTCAACCCTAACCCTAACCCTAAAAAAATTTAAAAACCTAACATAACCCTAACTCTAAACCTAATCCTAACCCTAACCCTCACCCTAACCCTAACCCTAATTAAACCCCAACCGTAACCATAACCCTCATCCTAACTCTAAACCTAACACTCCAACTCCTAATTCTTAAATCCCTAAACCTAATTAAACCCTAATCCTAATCCTAACCCCTCAAAAATATAGTAAAACTCTAACTCCTAACCCTAACCCTGAATCTTAATTTGAATTCATATTCCTAACTCCTAATCTTAATTTCTAACCTCTAATTCTAACTCTAATCCTAGTTCCCTAATTAAATCGTGAACCCTAACCCTAATCCTAAATTTAACTCCTAACCCTAACTCTACTATAATCCTAACCCTAACCCTTAATCCTAACCCTAATTTTTAAGCCCCTACCTTAACCCTGTGTATCCTAGTCCTAAATCTAATTAAACTATAATCAGAATCTAACTTCTAACCATAGTCCTAATCTTTAACCCTAACTTAATCCTAATTCTAACCTCTAACCCTAACTCCTAACCTCACCCTAATCCTAACCTCACCCTCTATCCTAATTTAACTCCTTACTCCTAAATACTAAACTCCTAAACTCCTAACTCCTAACCTCTACCTCTAAATACTTCTTAAACTCCCCTCAACTCCTAACCTGTCCCAACCCTAACCTCTAACTCCTAACTCCTAACCCTACTTAAGTCCCTAACCCTAACTCCTAATCCTAACTTAAACCCACTTAACTTGAACTCCTAACTTAACTCCTACAAAAAATTTTCAAACTCTAACATAACCCTAACCATAACCTCCTAATCCTAATTTAACCCTAACCCTAACCCTAACCCTAATCCTAATCCTAACCCTAACCCTAACCCTCACCCTAACCCTAATTAAACCCTAACTATAACCCTAACCCTAATCCTAACCCTAAACGTAACCCTAATCGTAATTGTAATGCTAACCCTAACCCTAACCCTAACCCTAATTAAATCCTAATACTAATCCTAAACCTAACCCTAATACTAACCCTAACCCTAACCCTAATCTTAATTCTAACCCTAACCCTAATTAAATTGTAACCCTAATCCTAACCCCGATTCTCACCCTAACCTTAACCCTAACCCTAACCCTAACCCTCACCCTAACCCTAACCCTAATTCAAACTTAACCCTAACCTTAACACTAAATTGAATTAAAACCTAATGCAAATTTAACCCTAATTGTAAGACTAACCCAAAGATTTATCTTGTAACCCTAATTGAACCCTAATCCTAACTATAAATGAACCTTAGCACTTACCCTAACACCACTTGAATCCTAATTAAACCCTAATTTTAACATTAACTAAACTCTAATCTCAACCCTACCTTTAATTGAACCCTAACCCTAATTGAATGCTTACTAAGTCTTACCATAATTATTATTTTTAATATAGCTTTACAATATAAATGATTTTTCCTTTTTGAAATGTTTTTGTTTTTTTCTTGAAATATTAAATATGTTTTATGTGTAAACATACCAGTAGCCATAGGGCTAACTTCGTGCATTGGTAAGCCAGTTAGGACCTTAAAAAGAAAAATTTAGCTTAAACGCGCCTTGTGGAACCTGTAAAGCGAAAGGTGCTAAAAAATGGTGTTTTTAAACCTCTGTCCCCTACATCTTAACCACTTCACCAGTACCGTTCATTAGACAACCAATAAAAGCTTACAAAAATTAAAGGTGTTTTCAATAGTTTTCAATGTGTTTTCAATAATTTTCAATTTGTTTTATTTTTCTGGTCAACTACACATTCAATAGTGAACATATATTGGTGTAATTCGTAAATTTTTATTGGCATAATTAAAACAATGTAATTACTAAAATATAAACGGTTATTGGGGGTGAGGTGATTTTGGAGTAAACAACAATTGGATCATGGACAACAATTGGGGGTTTTCCCCTAGTAAATTTATAATATTTCAATTTTATTTAGTTTTTTAATTTTTCAATTTTAAATGCATTTATTTTGAATTTTTTTAAAAATACAATTGTTTCTCATCCTTTTATGATTTTATTTCTATTCTATTATTAAAAATATTTTACAATGACATCAAAGATTTTTAAATATTTTTAATTTTAAGTATCAATTTACAGTAAATCTAGAATATTTCTTTTATATTTAAGATTTTAAAATTTAGAAACTCTAGCTTATATTAATTTAGAAACTTATCTTTTTATATGCAATAGTAAATTTAGAATATTTCTTTTACACTTAACTTTAATATTTAAAAGTTGAATTGTGTAATTTGAGAATGGGCATTGTATAGTTGCAAGATTATATTTAATATATTTTTTTGGATTATCATAATATTCAATATTTCCATTTCAAATATACACTTTTAAATATTTCAATTCTCAAACATTTATATTTGATTATGCATTTTAAATTAAGACTAATTTAATTGAAGATGTGATTCAAAGTCTCACAATATTAGCATATGATTGATTATCTTTCTATTATTATTTTGATTTTCCTCATGCTTACAAAATCAATATGTTCTATCTTTCAAAAGTTAATATAATAAAAAATCATAACTTATTTTCTATCATACAAATAGAAACATTTAATGGTATTATTTTTAAAGATTTTTCAACTTTTTAGAAATTTACTTTTATATGTTAAATAGTAAATTTAGAATATTTAGTTTTTAAAATTAGGCAACTCTATCTTATATTAATTTAGAAAATTAAGTAAAAACTACATATATTTAGAATATTTCTTTTGCATTTATTTTTCTAAAGTTTAGAATATTTCTTTTGCATTGATTTTTTTTTTCATCAAATCTCTTTGTTTTGATTTTTATGTTTTATCAAATCTCTTTAATTTTTTGTTTCATGAAATATCTTTGATTTTTTTGCTTTATGAAATCTCTTTGATTTTGATTTTTTATTTCATCAAATTTGTTTGATTTTTTGTTTCATCAAATTTGTTTGAATTATTAGAAAACAAAAAATACATTTGAAATTTATTGTAAATAAATAAATTTAAAATATTTCTTTGGCTTTTAATTTTCTAAAATTTAGAAAAAAAAATTACATTAAGTTTTAAAACTTAATTTAAAAACTACTTTTATACGAAATAGTAAATTTAGAACTTTCTTTTCTTGCACTTGATTTTCTAAAATTTAGAAACTTTTTTTTAAGTCTAATTTAAAAACTTCTTTTATATGAAGTAATAAACGTAGAATATTTCTTTTGCATTTACTTTTGTAAACTTAAAAAAAAAAAATTATATATTTAATTTTAAAGCTACTTTTATATGAAATAGTAAATTTAAAATATTTCTTTTGCACTTAACTTTCTACTTTTTTATGTTTTAGTAAATTTAGAAAAAAAAATTAAGTCTAATTTAAAAACTTCTTTTATATGAAATAAATTTAGAATATTTTTTGTAGGTTAATTTATTTAAAATTTATAATATATTTTTCTTGCACTTATTTTCTAAAATTTAGAAACTTGATTGCAGTTTCTATCATTTGCACATGCAAATGTCTGAAAAGCATCCAATAAGGGGCGATATCAGTTTGTATCATATTAAAGTACTTATGTCCACAAATTTTCTCTGTAACCCATGGAAGAAAAAGCTTCTTGGATAATGACGGTTCACCCACTTCACAGGCTCGACCTTGGGATTTCTACAAAACTCAAGCAAAAAGAGGAATCATCACGACGGGCCACTGTAGCCTACTTTTCAAACCATACAAACACATCAAATTTCCGAGATACAATATATAGATTGGATTTGACTGGAATTCTCACAGAACCCATTCGATCCATCAGGGTCCTTTTTTCATCAAAAATGTATAGCAATTTTAAAGAGAAAGCCATAGAATTTTCCAAGCAGGCAATGAATGAAGACAATGCAGGAAATTATGCTAAAGCATTTCCTCTATACATGAATGCCTTGGAGTACTTCAAAACTCATCTCAAATATTAAAAGAATATATAATATCTGATCTAATTGTTAGGTTAGCCGTCGGGTAATAAGGATAAGCTCTAGCCACCCATGGCTGCACCAATTGCTGGGCACAGAAATTGTAAGTTTTGAGTCGAGTTCGAATGCAGGCAGGCGTGCTAGATCGGGGGTCGATCTCCCAACTGTGGATTCCGATAGAACACACCACAAAACACTCATGAACAAAATGAAAACCAAGCTTCGTATCCTTCAAATGTTGTTGTCGTCTCATTTTGGACAGAATATTGTGTCCTTCCAGTTCCTTTTAGAAAATTGAAGGAAATCAGAGCCTTTTGCTTTATCAAAAAAAATATTTTCAGGAAACTTTAAGACAATTGTTTGTCCTAAAGATGAGCATCCACCCAGAGATAATGTCTAAAAGGGTACAGTTGAATATATTTTTTTCAACATCAGATTGGAATATTTCCCAAACCATGAAAATGAACTTTTGGAGGACACAACAACCTTAACACCATCTAGTCAACAATGGAGAAAGAAGTGCAATGCAAGATCGTGTCAGTAACAAATTCACAATAGCCAAAATATCCATGACAAAATAAAAATAGGGATCAATGAAATAATCGGTGAAGGAACCAATTTTGTTCTTGCCCTGCTCACCTATGTCAGGTCTTGCCTCCTTGTATGGCTGAAATTATGATGCCTCTATTGGTTGAAATGGTCGCAATACCCTGCAAGCCCCAAGGCGTGGTCATGCTGAACATTATCGTCCTCTTCCAGGTCGGGCCAGTTTTCGTCGCTCTCAGGCTCGTGATTTCCGATTGTGGCTGAGATTCTCTCCAATTTCATCCCAATCACGCTTTTAGTACACATATTGTGTGTCTCACTGAAAAACATCGCTTGCATCTCAGAATTACAATGGACAATATTATTTCACACCTGCAAATGATCGAAACTCATCGTGACTCTTCCACTCAGAATTCTTGTTCTTTATAATTTCAAACATGCTCGCTCTCCAAATCTCATCGGGGAGGGGAGGTGGTGAGGACAGCCTGTTTCAGTTACAGAATGCCAACGGTTTCCTGCCAGTCGTTGCATCTGAACACCAACCGTTTAATCTTCTAGCTTCTTCCACCTCCGTAAATGTCACCTTCCACATTTCAAATCCCTCCAGTGCCGACCCTTCATTTTCTTCAATTTGTAACTGATCAGCTTTCTTTTTTATGTACACGGGTTCTTAAACTCTTATGTGACTGTAGAACGCCTCTCGGCGTAATAATATACATGCTAAATAGTACATCAAATCCTAAAGGTCAATTTGACCCTTTTTTGTGGTGTATCCTCATTCTATGGTGGATTTATTGACTACAATGGATCATATGAATGTGTGAGAGGCATTACCTATTGTTAGTTGGAAGGTTGTGGTGGTCTCTAAACCTATGGTGAATCCTCAAAAAGTGTTATCTTAGTCTACTATAATGCCTACTAGTTGGCGGATGCACATTTGAATGCAACAAGTCAAACCACATATTTGATTTCCTTTTTCAATAGTAAATAAACAATTTAGACTACTAAATAGAGATTTTTTTACTTCAATCAACTATACACCATTGATAAGGCCTTTGACATTAACTAAGAAAGATTCAATGTAGATCAACCAACTAAGAGTTCCTATATAAAAATGACAAGAATGTAAGATCCTATGCACATAATCATAATAACTTTAATTAACATCTAAATCATTGTACGTAATAATAAACTTTGAAACTATCAATTAAAGAAAAAAAAAGTCCAATTACTATGATTCATTAGAGTCATTCAGCAAATGATGGTCTTATTAGATGATTATGTGTCCTACTAAAGCATGTTGAGTATGGTGGAAAATCACTAAAACTTGGAATAGACTAAACATCAACTAACATTGATATAAATTCACATATAATTATTGAAAAAAAGGAAATGCATACAGTTAAAAAGAGTTAAATGTCTAGAAAAAATCATACCATCAAGTCTAAGACAAATTGAATGGTAGGAAGTGTACCTTGATGAATTTTGATAAGCTCCTTCTCTAAAATCAATTGTTATGCCATTTAGATAAATTAAAATTAAAATTTGTTAATATTAAATTCAAATAAAATAATCATAAAATAACTTCAAATCTTACCTCAAAGAAAGATTGGCCTTCCTCCTCATGTGCTCTAGTCCCTAATGCCTTGGCTTGTATAAATGAAATAGGAAGAACATTATATTTCAATGCGTTCAAAGGTAGTTCAAGCATCTCTCAAATAGCACCTAAGCATAACTCGTTGCACATACTACAATGTTAAAGCATATAAATGTATGTTAACAAGGATGATCCACTGCAACCATCTATTTCATGTGGTTCTTCTAGCTAAGAAGTGTGTGTAATCAAACTATCTATCAAAGAGAATATGGAAAAGCGGCTCTAGTGTGCTATATCAATGACTGGATGTTGAATAGGAGGCGGAGAAAGGATAACATGAGGCAAAACAAATAGACCTTGCATATGTTATACCACCCCAAGTCTATCTTGAGGCATTCTCGTGCCCTCTTAAAAATCTCTAAAATTAAAATAGTTCACATGATGACCTTTAATATAAATTTGCATATACTTTTTATAGGAAATATAAAATTAAATCAAAAATATTTTTGGGTGGTTTATAAAAAACCATTCACCAAAATCCAAAAAATATCAATGATACCTAGATGTGTATGCCACTAGATAAAAAAAAATGAAGTTTATGTTAATAGATAATTTGGTCTTAGGGTTGACAAAATAGGTCACCAATATGGCTTTGGCAATATCTAATTCTTTCACTTGATCATTTGATATGCTAGTATAATATTTGACCCTCTCAGCTTCTTGTCATTGTTGAAATGAATCATAATAGCTCATGAGGGTATGGACATGGTTAAAAATTCCTTCTAAAGTGGAAGTCACTAAGGAAAATTGAGGGTGGTGATGATCAATTTTTATGATATTCTTTAATTCATTGGTATTTTTAAATATCTTCTTCAAAGATTTGTGGATAGTTTGGTGGGGAGGGTTTGGTTGGGGGAGTTTGGGTTTGGAGTTTGATCATCCATATCACCTATTTCAAACTTTAAAATATGCATTTAAGATTTATATCAATATTTTATTAAAACACAAACAATTTAAATTGAACATTTAAAACACACAATAAAAATTAAACTCTAAACTACATTCACTTGAATTGAGAACCCTAAACTATGTGAAAAAAATAAAAAATACGCATAACATACACAATCAAATTGAAAAACATGAAATTCATGTTGCAATACAAATATGAAGCACATTGAATCAAATTAAAAACCCTAAACTAATTTAAATAATTTTCATTCAATTTTAAATTCAATTTAATTTAGAAAAAAACAAGAAAATTGCCTCTATGAACTATTGAACAATGTTGCAAAGATGCCTATCACTTGAGATCATAAGGGAGCAGGAATTATTTCCTAAAATGGATGTCCAAAGTACTTAATATCCAATTTTTTTTATGAGATCAATATAACCCCATCGATTGCAAGATTGGGACTCGTAAAATGGATATTTTCT
>VDFB02070018.1:0-20830 GCA_007258455.2 Sequoia sempervirens | reverse complement strand
AATCAAATGTTATCCCCATCCCCATGTCCATCTTTATTTCCCTACCCCACTTGCAAGCCAGTGATCTCCCCATCTGCATGTCCATCTCTATTAGCCTCTCCCATTTCAATTGCAACCACATGGCCAATTAGGTCAAGGCCAGCACTCTGTTGTTTATCCTTGCCCTATAATAGCAAGAATTCAAACATCACATCAAATCCAGATGCATGCAACCAATTCATTGAAATAATCAAAACAAACATTAAATAGAAGATTTGGAATTCATCGTTTCTTCTAGTTTCTTCATGTCAAGGCACCATGAAACTTTTGACCGTGTACACTCCTGCTTCTTCTTCTTCTTCTCAATGTTAGATGATGGGTTAGGAGGAACAACATCATCTTGTTCTTTAATGGGAAATGCTTCATCTTCCAAATCAATAGTACCCTATTTGAGGGCAGCACTTCGTTGTTCATCGTTGCCCTGTAATAGCAGCAATTGAAACATCACATGAAATTCAGAGGCATGCAACCAATTCATTGAAATAATCAAAACAAACATTAAATAGAAGATTTTGAAATCACCGTTTGTTTTCGTTTCTTCTTGAGAGGGAAAGAGGCAACCTTTGACCATTTATTCTCCTTCTTCTTCTTCTTCTCAATGTTAGACACCGAGTTGGGAGGAACAACATCATCTTGTTCTTCCATGGGAACTGCTTCATCTTCCAAATCAATAGTACCCTATTCAAGGGAAGCACTCTATTGTTCATCGTTGCCTTGTAATAGTAGGAATTGAAACATCACATCAAATTCAGATGCATGCAACCAATTCATTGAAATATTCAAAAAAAACATTAAATAAAAGATTCTAAAATCACCGTTTGTTCTCATTTCTTCTTGTGAGGGCGTGAGGAAACTTTAAACTGTATACGCTCCTTCTTCTTCTCAATGTTAGACAACAGGTTGGGAGGAACAACATCATCTCATGCTTTCATGGGAACTACTTCATCTTCCAAATCAACAATAACCTGCTTGAGGGTAGCACTTCGTTATTCATCCTTGTCATGTAATAGCAATAATTGAAATCTCACATCAAATTCAAATGCATGCAACAAATTCATTAAAATAATAAAAACAAACATTAAATAGAAGATTTCAAGATCATTGTTTGTTCTCGTTTCTTCTTGTGATGGTGCCTTAAAACTTTTGACCGTGTGCGATGCTTCTTTTGAATGTTAGATGTCAGGTTGGGAGGAACAACATCATATTGGGATTTTGTGGGCACAGCTTCCTCTACCGATTGAACACTACTATGTTGGGTGTTAGGAACTGCTTCTCGACCATCACCCTTTCATGTCATGTAAGTTAATGTTAAGTGAACCTTGTATGCATCATAACATAAAATATGAACCAACCAAAATTCAGAATTAACAGTTCAATTTGACATTACCATTCCATCCTTTCTCTTTCTCTCCTATAATTTTAATATATTTTCCCTTCTCTACTCCTTGTTCTCCTCACTGTTATATAACGCCATTTGCTTCTTCACCTTGTCCTTTCCTTCCTAGGGAAGTAGAAGGAAGCTATGTTTCTCATACTTTTTACAAACCCTTTCAATAACATGCTTCTATTGGAGATTCTATCATAGATTCAGTTGGTACTCCATATTTTCCACCTTCTTTTGAAGGTACTCTTTCAATTTCTCAATGGGAGGAGGGGGGGTGTTTTGGTTTCCCCCCCCCCCCTCGATGCAATTCGGCCATGCTTTGGTGCCACGAGAATAGGAAGGTGATCACTAGTAGAATTTGGCAAATAAATGACTAGGTGACTAAAACTTTTAGTCACAACTAAAAATGACTAATTTCTACTCATTTTTTGCCACTCAACTATAAATGAGTAAATAAATGACTAATTTGGTCATTGACTAAAAATTATTTAGTCACATAAATTAAAAAATGACAAAATAGTTAGTCATTTATTTAGTCACAATACATTTGAATATATCATTTAAGGAATCAAGAATATAGCCTGCCAAAATACTCTAAAACTTTAATAAACATACCCTGAAACTTTCGTTGAAATCTTATTTTTAGGTGTAGCCCGCCAGAATGGAGTTTTCATTTTAATAAACATACTCTAAAACCTTCGTCGAAACATTATTTTCTAGCATAGCCTACCAAAATGGAGGCATTTCAAGAGAAGGAAGGAACGTGGAGCAGAGCCTGACCAAGGCAGATGAAAGGAATGGATGGACCGATGGCCATGGACCTCAAATTCCTTCAAATTCTTTTGAAGTATCAATGTATCCTATATATGGTTTAGAATGATTTATTTTAATTAAAAAAATAAATCAGATGCTTTTGAAGTATCAATGTATCCTATATATGGTTTAGAATGATTTATTTTAATTAAAAAAATAAATCAGATGCTTTTGAAGTATCAATGTATCCTATATAGGGTTTAGAATGATTTATTTTAATTTAAAAAAAAATGATGTATTTTCTTGTGATTAGATAATGTGAACTCCTAAATCTACCCCAGCACATTGTCCTCTTTGGCACTCTATTCATTACTTCAGCTACTAGAGTTTTGCATGTGACATCTTTAATATCTTCAAGATCGTGGATTTTAAATAGATCTCAATCGTTGCTTTAATCCTTATCATGGTAACCCTTGAGTTCCATAATCCACCTTCAATCTCTTCTAAGAACGTTGTCTTAAGCTAGACTACATAGTATGCATATAAAGCAAGTCCTTCATACCTACCATTGTTCCAAACCACCACTCATTGCCTTGCTTAAAATGTTGCCTCCATAAGCACAATAGCATGTTTTAAAATCATGGTTGCCAGTGATTGACCATTCAGGTCACTACTTTCATCAAGATACAATGAGATTTTTATCTTCAAACTCAAGGAATTATGCAAGATAACATTGTGAATTTTTTGCTATGTATGATTTGATTTTCTTGCACATTTACTTCTTTGCTAATTGTCTTTAATACTAGATATTGCACCCTCAGCTACAATCTCAAACAGCTCACTCACTGTCACTTGAATATTCCTTTCATGAGCATCCTTTTATAAAATAAAACTATGCCCTATAGACTGCCTACTTACTTACTACAGGGGACTCATTGTTTCATGGTATTGTAGGTCTTAAGATCCTTCAACCTTATTCACTATTTTCCCATCTTTGATGAGTCTCAAAACACTACTCAAACATGCAATCCACTACCTCCATTATACAATGGCTAAGAAGAAACATTGAACCTGTTATTACCACTGTTACTTCATTTGGGCAGTCATTCCCTGATTTCATTTGCCTTGTCTAACACTTACAAAAGCATTTGAAAAATCCTTAAGGTCAACAAGGGGGTAAGGAAACTCACTGTTAAAATCTCCACTTTACTATGCAAGGTTTGAGCTTTATTATCTTGTCACTGCTCAGCCTCTTTTTGACTATCACACCTCAAGTGACTATTATTCTTCTTACCATAGATTGCATTTACAAATGCCACTGAGCTACATAGTGTGCTTGTTATTGGCTACAATCTTTAGATTGCAAGATTTTGTTATTGGCTACAATATCTCAATATTTCTGGTGTTCTAACCTCACTAATTTGCTAGAGTTATTGTTTATGTTTCTACGGAGGCCTAGGTTTTGTACCCTAGTCATGCTCTTACCACTGCTTCTATTGGTATTAAAAAACAACCTTAAATCTTGGGTCAGAAAATTAGTTGTCTTGATAAGGTTGTGGTATGATCTTGGATTGTATCCTAGAGTGTGTGGGAAGCTTTTGTTTGATCATTAAGGTATGTAAACCTAATCAGGGAAATGTATCCTATATAGCATAGGTCTTGCTTTAATACTTTCCATAATGGTTATTAGCAGATTGCATTATTATAGTTTGTGGTAACCAAAAATTGCATCCAAGTATGTAACAAACTTGGTTTGTAGTTTAAGTTGTACACTTTTAAGTAACATTCATAAGGTTTAGAAAATCTTGATCACTCTCTAGAATATCCCATTAACATGGGTTGTGCTTGAATGCACTACATAATTGATATAACACAACAACTCTACATATCAACCAGAGTTATAGGCTCTTTATTGTAGCAAGAGGTAATCGCTCTTTGATCATGCTATCATTACATTGTAACCCATTAAACTTGAGTCAAGCTAAATGCACCCAATGATGATTGACACCTAATTGTGATGACAATGATTTGTACATGAATTGTGCTCGTATGAGTGCCTCCATTTCTATCACAACATAGCCACATTAAACTTGGGTCACACATGAATGCATCCTATATTTGTTATAGCACAATTGTGCCACATGACCAATAGAGTTATGGATCACATAATTACAGTCACAAGAATTTATTCCTCGGTCGTGCTCTTATGGTGATTCCATTACGGTTATAGCATAACCCTTTGGACTTATATTGCTCAAATCCTTACATTGCTTATTTTATCTTTGGATTCTTTGGATGGATTACTTCATGGATTTTTTCTGATTTATACAGCTTTTGTTTTGATAGTAAATGACATCGGATTCTTTCTGAAGCTAAAATGATTTATTAATTATGGTTTTATAATGATTTTGAGTTTTATTTAGAAGGGGTTAATATGTGGAATTTTTATGTGTAGGAAGAATAGATTGTGATGCAATGTGCGGGTATGGACGGTTCAGCCAAAATTGGATTGCTATCAGTCTCATAACCAGGTTGGAGAGTACCTTGAGACGATGTGAAACACTTCTAGGTGTTTTTGATTGGAAGTAGAACCTAACTATACGAATTTTTGAATATCTAACAGAGTAAGTTCCTTTATTCTAAAGATAAAATCATAAATTTGCTTGTCCAATTGTACATCCAACGTAAGATCTTTAATATCTAATAGAGAAATTTTTTACATTTTAAAGATAAAATCATAAATTTTTTGGATCAATTTCAAAATTGATTTGAGGTAGTGACTTACTCTGACAGGGGAAACTTTCCTACATTTAAAGATAAAATCATAAATTTTATCAATCCAATTTGAGGTTGTGAATCTCCGATAGAGAAAGTTCCTACATTCTAAAGATAAAATCATAAATTTGCTTGGTCCAATTGTAAGGATTTATCTTTTTAATTATACTTTCTAACATTTGGCTTGATACAAATTGTTACTTTAGAATTATGGTATTTCTTTTCTTCTAATATTTTCAACCCTCATTTCAAGGAAGAGCTCTGAAGATGGTTCCTTCAAATGAAGACCACACTTTTCCACTACAGGTTCCATCTAGAAACACCAAAAGCTTAGGTATTGCCATACTCGAGTACAACAAAGTTTTAGGTGAATTGCACTTAGTATCTTATGTTGATATGGATATGTTCTAGCCTATGGTTAATTGTTGTAGCATAACAGATAGGTCAAATATTTGTTCATATACCATAGTTTCAAATTCTAAATTGCTATACCTTATTCTAGGAGAAAATCATAGGGAGAGTCTATACATAAGACACCATTGTTTTAAATTCAAAATTGTTGGCTCTTTCACAATTGTTTGCTTCATTTATTTGATCTAAGATAGCCTATTGTATAGATGATGCTCTCAAAATCACAGTAAAATATTTTATTCTGGGATGACTGTTCAGAATCTTTCCCATCATAACAATGAACAAAAGCATCAGTCATTAACCTGAACTTTGCAAGAGTTTCATCAAATTCTACTTTTCCACTCTCTTTTCCATTATGAATTTTATTCCCAATTTCATCCATGAAGAACTTCCTCAACCTGTAGATCCTGTTGTCATCCATAACATTACCAGGTGTTGAGGATAGCTTCAATTTTTTACCCAAGCAACCACAACAGTACAACAGGAAATTAGCATTAGATTTTGCACCAGATTTTTTGTATTTTGAGTACATGAATTGAACAATTTGGCTGGCGCTAAACTCAGCACAAACAGGCATGGTCAACTCGGCATTGGATTTTGCACCAACTTTTCCGCTAGATTTGGCATCGAATTTAGTGCCGATTTTAGCACTGAAAAATCATAGCACCTTCATTAGTGCCTAAAATAGCGTCGAGAAGTAAGAACAGAAATTGCGCCAAAATTGGCACCCAATTTGGCTTCTAGTTTTATTCTATGTTCATCCTATTTTGTTTCTAGTTTTGTTTCCAATTTTTATATTCAATGAGCCTAGCTTGTCTTGTGTTTATTCTTAATTCTGAGCCTAAGTTTGAGCCTAATTTTGTTTCCTCCTGTGTTTGTTTCGGTTTTGTTTTAGTTTTGTTTCTCCTGCTTGTTTCTAGTTTTTCCTTCTTCCTAATTTTCTTATTTTGTTTCTCCAAATTTTTCTTTTCTAGTTTTTCTTCCATGAGCCTCCACTCTGTCTTGCTGAGCCTCCGCTTTTGTTTCTCTGATTTTGTTTCTAGGGTTTTGTTTCTTTGGTTTTGTTTCCTAGTTTTGTTTCGGTTTTTCTTCCAAAGTTTCGTTTCCAGCTTTGTTTCCATATTTGCTTCCAATTTTGCTTCCAAGATTGCTCCTGGGCTGTCAGTTTGGCTTCCATTGTTGCCCTTTTTGCTTCTAAAATGCTTGTTTTGCTTCCATTGCCAATTAATATGTTTTATTTCAATTTAATTAGTTAAATATATTGTGCCTCTTTAAATAACTCATATGATTATAGAGTAAGTAATTTAATTATTTAACCTTATATGATTAAATAACAATATAATTATTGTAACATGATCATCATCTATAATTAAACAAGTGAGTCAAATATCTATAATTTAATTGAATTTGACAACATCCATCCTGAGCAGTAAATTAAAATAATTATACTTAATAAATATTCATCCAAAAATCATCGACCACTTTTAATATATATAAATTGACAAGTCAATACTGATAAGATCATCATCATATATAACTAAAACAAGTGAAAGTCAAATATGCTAGTACATCAAAAACATGTCAAAATGATACATGTCCAACAGTCGACATAAGTGAAAATAATACATCTAAAAATGATATAAATAAAATTGATAAATTATGTAACTCAAATTGACACAAGTCAAGATGATACATGTCCAAATGATATAGTGAAAATGATACGTGTCAATATGATGCAACTCAACAATATAGTACTATAGGCCGTGAAAATGATACATATGATAGTAACCATGAAAAGATTCATCATAACGATATATCAGCAATGATCCATGATGTAGTCTATATGATCATGAATGTCACTAGTTACTATCACCAATTATCTCATCATCATCATCACCATCGTGATCATCATCGTCGTCGTCATCACCATCATCATCATTGTCATCAGCCTCGGTGTCTTCCATATCTGCATCATCATCATCCTCTACCATATGATCTGTACCGGCAGAACCAATATTTTGTGGATCTATATCATGTTGAGGATCATCTTGATCTTCTGGAAGACCCGTGTTTTGCAACAAAAAAAACATTTAAAATGAAAATTTATTATTTATTTCATGCAATAATTTATTTTTTTGTTATATATCTAATATTACAACATATGAGATGAAACCATAATCATATTACATCGTATCAAAGTGCACATACCATAATAAAATTTCAAAAAAGTTACAGCTAATACTAGTGAATCAGGAGAAACTTCAACTTTCAAAAACAAAGCCAATTAGGCTGGAAGACTTGTGGATCGGGCTAGCATTTAGTGGAAGAGGAAGAAAGATGTCTGGAACTCTAGAGGCCACCATAATGGATTTTAGTATTCAACCGTGAGAGTAGAAAAGAGAGTTGATATCATGTATCAAAACATTAAGCATGCATTCTTCCAGCCAGTAGAGGAGATGATTACTTTGCTTCATTTTCATTTGCATAACCATATCACGGTGTGGGAACCAAGAAGACCAAGGATGTTCAAATTTATGTGGAGGTAATGGATGTGGTCCAAACTTTAGGAGGGGCAAGAAGGTCAATGTATGATCCTAATGAAATTGAGGAAGAACAACAAGAGAGGGACAGGAAAAATAAAATCAATACAGAGTTTCAAGGATTTGTCAAGTGAGTAAGAGAGCTATGGGAGTAACCTCATCTAAAATATTTTGAACTAGAATTTGATATACCATTTAGACAGCTTGGTTTTCATGGGGTTCCTTTCAAAGCCTCTGCTTTTATTGTTCTATAGTAAACTGTTTGGTAGAGTTGGTGGAATTACCTTTCTTAGTAATCACTATTAGTGAGATTGAGATTGTTAACCTTGAGAGAGTACGACATGGGAAAAAGGAATTTGATATGGCTATTGTTTTCAAAGACTTCAAGCGATATGTACTCCACATTGACACCATTCCTCAATCTTCACTTGATGGCATCAAGGAATGGTTGAACTCCATGGATATAAAGTATTATAAAAGCAAAATGAACTTGAACTGGCGCCCAATTTTGAAGAGTATTACTGATGATCCAAATAAATTTATTGAAGATGGTGGTTGGGAATTTTTGAATATGGAAGCTAGTGATTCTAATTTTGATAATTCAGAAGAGTCAAATCAAGGATATGAACCCTCTAATGTAGAAGAGGAATTAGAATCATATTTCATGTAGCCACCATCAAGAGTGTTACAAGCCAACAAGATGGAGGGAATTATTATATAAGGATAATTTTCAATGTTGCAGGTACTACCTTTAATTCCAACTACAATGGGAACATTGAAATTACCTAGCAATATTTATGTTAAGGAAATTTCCTTTAGATGCAAGGATTCAAAGCACATCAACCATGTGGTAAAAATGATTAAATCCCAGAGATGATTTGTAGCAATGAAAGAGTTTGAAAAGGTGGAGAGAGCTACAATGGTGACTTAGGAGAAACTTCAGCTTTCAAAAACAAAGCCAATTAGGCTGGCAGGCATGTGGATCAGGCCAGCATTTGGTGGAAGACGATGAAAGATGACTGGAACTCTGGAGGCCCACCATAATGGATTTTGGTATTCAACCATGAGAGAAAAAGAGAGAGTTGATATCATGTATCAAAACATTAAGCATGCATTCTTCCAGCCAGCAGAGAAGGAGATGATTACTATGCTTCATTTTCATTTGCATAACCATATCATGGCACGGGAACCAAGAAGACCAAGGATGTCCATTTTTATGTGGAGGTAATGGATGTGGTCCAAACTTTAGGAGGGGCAATCTTGATGTCTACCAAGAGGCATAAAGTCACATGAATTAAGTTCACCTACATGTCTGCCAAAGTTTACTTCGAATTTTTATGACTGTTTTTCTTGACTGTCAAAGTTTACTTATAAATTTGAAATTTTTTGATGAGGATATATTCAGCCAATGTGTAAGCACATTTTATTTGTATCACAAGCATCTGTGCATTGCAATAATTTTGATTATCTATGGTCTACAGCTATGTTGTCTCACTTATTGGATATTCTATTTCAATTTTTTCTATGGCCTTCTCTGTTTGAGGTAGCACCTAACAATCCTACCTCCTTTCCTTAGCTGAGAAGTGGATTTGAATTTGGAAATACTGCACTTTAAAACTAGCTATTGTTTAAGGAGAGTTATTCTAGCTTTGATGTTGACACCCTCAATCTTCAACAAGGACTAAGATGCATTGACTCAAATGCAAGCTTTCAAACTTAGATTTGAATGTGCATAATTTGATTGATTATGGTTTTTACAGGAAATTTTCTTTACATGACTATTTTGGATTGTCAATACGTGTAATAGTGACTGCATCCTTATCAAGTTTGGCTACCCTTATTCAAAATGCCTTGGCCTTTGGACTCGATACAAAGTTGAGCATTGTTATTCCATATTTGTAACATGTAGGACATTTAAGGGGTAAAACATATAGAAATTCAATATTGTCATCCAAGGAAAACTTACAGATGGTGTATCAAGAACAACAGAAAATGCTTTTATTAGGGTTAATGCTTTCTTCCCCCACACTACTGATATTTTCCCTAAAACATATTTTTTTTAATTATTTCAATGCATCTCAAAATTCAATGTATTGATTAACATTTGTTACGCATTTCAGTTGTTTATGCAAATGATGCATATATGTTAACTTGATCAGTGTTGTTACTTCGGTTTGATGGCGACAACTAGCTTCATTAGGCCATTGTGTGATATTGCTTGTGTTTTTTATTTATCTTGCCTGGATAGCCTACCAAAAGGATAATACCCATTCCCGGAATACAAGGTCGTGAGTTTCAAGGATTCTATAAGTGAGTAAGAGAGCTAAGGGAGTAGCCTCATCTAAATACATTTTTGAACTAGGAGTTTGATATACCATTTAGAGAGCTTGTTTTTCATGGAGTTCCTTTCAAAGCCTATGCTTTTATTGTTCCTATGGTAAATTGTTTGGTAGAGTTGGTAGAATTACCTTTCTTAGTAATCGCTATTAGTGAGATTGAGAATTGTTAACTCTGAGAGAGTAGGACCTGCTAAAATGCATTGATGTGGCTATTGTTTTCAAATAATTTCGTTGCAGATATACTTCCACATGTACAACATTCTCAATCTTTTCTTGGATGGCATCAAGGAATGGTTGAACCCATGGATATAAAGTATTATGAAAGCGTATAATGAACTTGAACCAACAATTTTGGAAGACTATTACTAATGATCCAGATAAATCATTAAAGATGCAGGCTGGGAATTTTGAATACGGCGCCAGTGATTCTCGGGTTCGTGATAATTTGCAGGAAGAGTCAAATCAAGGATACGAACCCTCTGATGGGATTTTTTTATTATTTCAACGCATCTCAAAATTCAATGTATTGATTAACATTTGTTACGCATTTCAACTATTTATGCAAATGATGCATATATGTTAACTCGATCAGTGTTGTTACTTCGGTAGTTTGACTTCTATGGCAACCAGCCATTAGGCCATTGTGTGTGGGAGCATGTTTTTGTTTTTAGTTAGCTTTTTTGGATAACTCTACTAGGTGTTGAGGACATTCCATTTATCTTTTGAATGTTAGCAAAAGTCAGATTTGACTTCTCGCTTTAGTAAGAGAGCTATGGGAGCAAAATTCTATCTAAAATATTTTGAACTAGAGTTTGATATACCATTTAGAGAGCTTTGTTTTCATGGAGTTCCTTTCAAAGCCTCTGCTTTTATTGTTCCTACGGTAAACTATTTGGTAGAGTTGGTGGAATTACCTTTCTTAGTAATTGCTATTAGTGAGATTGAGATTGTTAACCTTGAGAGAGTAGGACTTGGGAAAAAGGCATTTGATATGGCTATTGTTTTCAAAGACTTCGCTGTGATGTACCGCATGTACGCCGTTCAATCTTCTGATGGCATCATGAAATGGTTGAACCCACGCCGGATTATGCATTAGTGAAAAGCGCACGAACTTGAACTCATACCACTTTCAAGACTATTAACGATGATCCAAATAAATTTATTTGAAGAGGTGGTTGGGAATTTTGAAATATGGAAGGCGATTCTCGACTGGATAATTTAGAAGAGTCTATCAAGGATAATGAACTCCTCTAATGTAGAAGAGGAATCGACCGTGATGAGGAAGGTTCTCGTAAGATGGAATCTCTTTGTGGAGTCGAGGAGGACTAAGAAGAAGAAGAAGAAGATTCGAAGAGGAGGAAGGTAAAACATGGATGAATTAGGTTTAAAGCCAGAAAATGCAGGCGTAAGCAGATGAGTCTTTACGCTGGAAGATGCAGCCGGGCGCATAACGCAGCAGTAAAAGCTGCCAAGGAAGTTCCTGGGCACTCGATATTAGAGATTCCAAGAGGAATGCTCCGCTAAGGGTATAAAGTCATATGAATTGAGTTCGCATATCCTTCTACTATTTATTCACGCATAACATTCATCTTGTAATCGCAAGATTTGAGCCTCTATTTACTCATCCTATGCATCAATAAACAACTCAACACAAGAGATGCAAATTGACATATTAACACAACAATATCCAACTAAGTTATTGAAACTCAACTATTGATACCTTGTTCTCCATCCAGATTACAAAATTGTTCCACTTTTTGTTTTGTAACATATTCTTTTCAAATTTCTTTGGATGGCGGCCATATTTCTCCTCCTATCAAAACATGGCACATGGACTAGTTAAACTAATTAATATACAATCATTTACTTTTTCCAAGGAAATAAAAAATATATATCATTTAACAAATTAAATATACTTACAAATGTATAGATCAAGGCCTATAAACCTTTCTAGCCACTGTGATGCATGGCACGAAATTTCTCAAGCCTAGCCTTGGAGGCCTTGTCCTGAAACATATACTAATTCAATTTAACTATGCACAAATAAAATTTAAATATTGTTTAAATTTGATATAATCTTATGAGAAAATTCAAATACATGTATACTCTCCTCACTGGACTTCCTCTGTGCATTGGACTTCTCATATTCTTTTACAAGCTCTTTCCATACTTTCACACTTACATCAATTGGCCTTCTTTTCTACCTTAGCTCAGGAGGGATTTTTTTTATCTTCTTTGTTTGGTTTCACCGAAATCTCTTGCAGTTTTGAGACATTCATAGCTTTATCTTCTTTACAGACCAACCTGTGCCAAAATCAGTCTCCATGTCATGGATAACTTCTTTTTTCAGATGCATGGGTATCTGTGAGAATGGAAAATGTATATGTTCTTTGAACCGTTGAAGGCATGATTCCTTCAACCTATTCGCAAACATTTTCCCAGCATCCATCATTCGGACTTCTCGTCTGTTTCTCTCGAAGAGTTTGTTGTCATTGATTTCCTCCTGGATCTTTTGCTCGATCCAGGACTAGTTGGGGAATCAATTGATTCCCTTTTACACAATTGATTTGTTTGCAATTTTTGAGGGGTGTTACCAGATTGTTTTTCTATGTATCTGGCAAGCGTTGTATGTATATATTAAATTATATTTCTTCTTTTAAATTTAGAAATAAAAAAATAAAAAGTAAAATTCAAAGAAATAATGGAAACATTTACAAATCTATAAATTGACAATGAATTACTCCTACAGGTTGGTCACAAACGTCACTCTTGGTTTACTTTGCGCCACCCGAAGTAAATTATTTTTGTCTGGCCAGAGGCGTTTAAGCAATACTGACCGTATGAAATTTTTTGTCTAGTTTGTGGTATGAAAGTTTTGTTTTGTGGGAAAATATGTTTGTTGGGTTTGCTTAGTGTTGATAACCTTATCATGAAAACTCTTTCATAATTCAATCTTGCACAAATTTTTCATGGCATCGGTGACTATGGCGCGACTGGGAAAAACCAAGCGATTTCTGCATTTATTTTTAGCAGTTGCTCAACAGTGACCGACCCAATTCCAAGATTTTCCAAGCAGTTCACTATTTCCTTGATACCCAGGTTAGGGAAAGAATACGGAGGAATCTTGGCTTCATGCTATAATATTTTGAGCCAAAGCTCAAATGGGTAGGGTAAAATTTTTTGTTGGTTTCTCAAAGGTTTTACAATTTATAATGATGGGACAATTTAGAGGTTGCTTGGACAGGTTAGGCCATGAACCAATAAACACTCACAAATTCAACCAAGAAAAAAAAAATTGTAACCATACCTATGGTGTCGCAAACTAAATTGAATTTCTCATCAGTTGCTAGTAGCGCCCTGCTCTCTTCCTTCATGTGGCATTTTTCCCTTTTTGTCGTCTGATTTCTTCCTTCATGTGGGAAATTTTTTAATTTTTAATTTTGATTCAATAGTCGGTGTTAGTTAACGCCAACTTTAGCGCCGACTTTTGGCCGTTAATGTAATATGTTTGGGGTGCCCAAGGCGGCACCAAGTGCATCTAATTGGGTGCCTATCATTGTTCTATAGTGACTATTTTCATTGTTGTGTATCACAGGATCTAGAGTGTTGGAAATAATTCCAACTCTTGCCTTGTTTTTGTGACCACTACTGTCATGTGGCTCCTTCATCAGCTCGGTGTGGTAGAGCATTTTTTATCGTGGTCTCGCAAGGTGCTTCATCCTTCTCGATGGTAGTGCAGTGAAAACTTTTGTGGTGGCACGCGAGACTTCCTTCTATTCCTGGTGGTGTTGTGGTGACTCTCGCAAGTCTTCTACCATTGGCGTGCAGTAGTGTAGTGACCACTACTGTCCCACGGCTCCTTCATTAGCTCGGTGCAATAGAGCAGTTTTTACCATGGTCCCACAAGTTGCTTCTTCCTTCTCAGCGGTAGTGCGGTGAAATATTTTGTGGCAACATTTTTATTCACAGAGGAGTCCATGGGGAGAGGACGTGGACGGTGTAGAAATACTAAATCGTTGAGAGGAAAGTGGGTGGAAATAGATGAGATAATGAAATCTGTAGATATAATAGAAGTAAGAAGAGAAAGAAACCTCAACCAAAGGAGGAAGGTGTTTATGAATTCACAAATGCTACAACATAGAGGAGATATCAATATGTCAAATATATGACTAAAGTGAGGTTTTGTGTTGGATAGCATACTCATTGAAATGATATAATTGGTGTACTAAACAGTATTTACTATGTTGTGTATTATAGGGGAGAGATGAGGCCATGGCAAAAATCATGTCATATCAAATCAGGTACTCAAATTTTGACTTAACTTAGGAAAAAATGATTTGATGGAATTTTGTGATACATCCATCTTTTTTCACAGTAGTATTGAAATTTATAATGTATTTCCAATCTTGACATAAATTAATGCATGTTGTTGATTATTTTAGATGGAGATTGGAGCAAATACGTGAGCCCGAGCGCTCAACTAGCAAAGAAGAAGATATGTACGTGGACGTGGACCTAAAACTATTAAATCACGTAGACGATAGTGGGTGGAAGAGGATATGACAATGGATACTGTAGACACAACAAATGATTGCACTGAAGAAGAGGTAGGTCAGGACTATAGTACATGGGATGAATACTTTGAGAAAATTGTTATTTGTGGACGTTTTGTATGTCGCGGAAAGAAATAATTCAAATGAGTGATTGTACAAAGACATTACATATATGATGAGCTTTCAGTCGATAGTATGCCTCCTACAATCGATTAAAACCAAAGAATAATAAATGAGTGTGGATTGATGTTTTATAAACTATGTTGTCAAAATTGTGTTTTATTTAAATTATTATATAAAAAAGTAGTCTATAAAATAATGTTCCATTATTCAATTGATGTATATATGTTCATACAATTTTTATTTTATTTTTTAAGCCATATTTGGTTATATTTCTTTGAAATTGATAAATTTATGATTTATCCAATTGTTGCCAAACATTAAATAATGCTTGTGTTTGTTGATAGGTAGAAGATTTTGATGAAACACATTATACTAATACCCAAGATCCAACTGGGTTGTTAAGATTTGGACGGGATGATCCAAACCATCCTTTAAACCATACTAGGGTGAGAAGAGCAAGATTGAAGAGAACACTACCACCTGAGAAATTTGAAGAGCTGATGAGAGTTGCATACACTGATGACATACCACCTAGCCTTAATGATGATGATCATGATAGTGAAAATGCAGTGTATGAAGAAGGATTGAATGAAATGCTTACAGGTTTCTTTGGGGATGGAAACAATGATGACAATAATAATGATATGGTTGGTAGTAACGATGATAGCAAGGGTAATTACCACCAACGTAATGTTGATGATAACAACATCAAAGACTCCATCAAGCAAGGAGTGAAGACACTCGTGTTCAAATCGGGTGCAAGTAGAACCTCAAAACTGGCATGCACATTAATATTATTAGAAATCAAGTCACTATTTGGTTGGTCAGACAAAGGATTCACTACCCTAATAAAGTGAGTTGAAATTTATTTCTTACTTTGCATTGTCAATTGGTGTACATAATTAGTAAACATTCAATTGATTTAATCTCATATCAAACATGTTCATCATAAGTCAAACACTCAATTGATTTAATCTATGGCAATCTTACAGGGCACTAAAAACTAAAATATTCCCTGAAGAGAATGTGTTGCCATCAACTTGCAGAGAGGCGCGTTTGTTGTTGGTTGAGTTGGGGATTGAATATAAGCAAATTCATTCATGTAAAAATGATTGCATTTTATACAGAGATGAATATCAAAACAAGGTAGAATGCCATGTATGAAAAGAGAAGAGATATCATACAGATGTACAAGGTCCTACAGTTCCAAAGAAGGTTTTATGTCACATGCCAATTATACCTAGACTTCAACGAATGTTTCGTTGCAATTCACTAGCACAATTGATGGACTGGAATGCAAAGAACAGGAGTAAAGATGGATCCATGTGAATTATGGCCGACTCCAAAGCAATGAAACACATAGAGGAAAAATGGCCAACAAAATTCAAAGATGAACCCCGTAGTATCAAGTTTGGTCTTGCAATTGATGGAGTGTGCCCATTCTCTTTCCTGAGCTCAAATTATAGTGTTTGGCTAGTCGGATTGATAGTATACAATATTCCCCCATGGATAATTGTTAGAAAGGAGCATCTTATGCTGACTCTCATTGTTCCAGGAAAACATCAAGTTAAAAACATGGATGTTTATCTTGCGCCTTTTATTGATGAGATGCAACTGCTATGGAAAGGAATAAGAATGTATGACATATCATGTCCTCCATCAAATAGGTCCTTCATGTTGTATGGCATGTTATGTTGTACTATTCATGATTTCCCGGGACTTGGTGTTTGTTCTAGTAAGATAAAATATTTATGTATTTACACTCATAATTTATTTTCATCCCAACTTTCATACTTAGTTTTATACTATTTTTTTTATGTTATTAACATTACTTATTGAATTGTAAGGCTTCAAACAAAGGGGATATTTGCATTTCCAAGATGTGCAAAACAATTTCAAGGGTGGTATTCTAAAGATCTACATAAATTTATTTACGCAAACAATAGGGTTTTTCTACCACTACATCATAGGTTTAGAAATCGCCTGAAGAATCAATTTCATGGAAAAGTTGAAAATAGAGGCCCTCCCATGATTATGGGTCCAGTGATTGGCTTAAGAAGTATGAAGATGTTGAATTGAAAGCTTGGGAGTATTTTTTTGATCAAGGTGATTCAATTGAATAACCAGAATAAGTTGTAGTTAATATGCCATAAGGAATGAAAAGGAAATCCATATTTTATGAGCTCCCTTACTGGAAGGATCTATTAATATCTCACCTATTAGATCCTATGCACATCTTCAAAAATGTCCCAGATTCTATATTTCGACATATATCAGGAAAAGAGGACACCTTGTCTTCAAGGAGAGATATTGCTCTTTCGCATACCAAATTTGATAGAAAACATTTGTGGCCAAATAGGGAAAATGAAACATATGCAAAAGCTCCATGGATTTTGAAAAAAAAAAGAGCTAGAACAACTAAAAAATGTCATCCATTCAATAAGGACACCTACTGGCTATAGGTCATCATTGGCTAAAGCTTTTACAGTTGATGGACATATCACATGATTTAAAACACATGATTTTCATAATTTAATGAAGGTATTATATATCAGCATTTAACATTTACTAGTAACATTGATTAAGCACTAAATTTATTTTGATATTTTGTTGTGTGAGAAAAAAATACTAATGACCTTTTCATAAATGTGTTTGATAGCATATCATGCCATTGGCAATTAGGGGGGATTCTTGTCTTACAGTTGACTTAAGGAAAGCCATAAGTCGATTGTCAGCATTTACAAGGTATGCGGTTATATGAAATGTTCATGTGTGAGAGACATAAAGATATTATATTACATTTTAATTTATGACTAAAGGTTCATACTAATTTAATATTCTTATATTAGGTGGGTGACCTCCAAGGAGATCCATGAATCTAAAGTGCCAAAGTAGAAGAAGGAAATTGCAAAAATTGTATGTATATTTGAGAAGGAGCTCCCTACAAGTTTCATGGACCTACAAGTCCATTTACTTATACACCTAATCAATGAAATTGAATTGGCGGGTGTCATATCAACGAGGTGGATGTTTTTCTTTGAGAGGTATATGAAAACTCTTAAAAGATATGTCTAACAAAAGGCACATCCAAAGGGTTGCATGCCTGAAGGGTATGTATTGAATGAAGCATTTTTCTCCCTGTGTGAATTCCTTGGTAAGGATTTTGAAGATGGCTCACACGTCTAGGATGAAGAACGAGTGTCAGATATTATTGATGGAGAAAAACCACAATCTAATGGTGTTGAAGTAGAATTTAGTAAGTAAATTCACGATCAGTGTGGTTGTTTTTCTTACAATCATTAATTTACTCTGTAATTTATTTGTCAAATTAATAGCATGACATTTGGAGTTTGAAATAAACATGTTGACATGTAATAGGTGTAGACGAAAGTTCTATACTCAACAAGTTCATTCTATACCACATGGACTTTATGAACAAATGGATTGATCTGTATGATAAAAAGAGAGAAGAGGTGTTAGAAGCAAGGAGACAGTTTAAGAGATCGAACCCAAGGAATACTCCACTTCCCACTCATCTGCTTGGGGAAAGGGGAAAATATTGCACACTAGAATGGGTAACTAAACAAATTCAAAATCAAATAGAAGATGCATGTACAAATTCAAACATAACAAAAGATGAAATCAACATGTCTAGAGGATGTGAAAGAAAGGTACAGTTGGAATTTTACAAAATGTTGTTTCCTTATAGTTTTGACAGTATTAACTATTGTAATATTCATCATTATATTTGTTTTCACTGAAATAAATGGTCTTTCACAGATGAGGAAATATCCAGCAATGTGGGCATATGGTCGACATTATCGTCTAGAAAGTGTAGACGTAAAGAGACGATCCTTCAATTGTGGCATCATGGTTGACTTCAAGCAATCCAGTCGATCAAGCTCGAAAGATAATAATATAATTGAAGGGAATCTACAATATGTTGGAAAAATACAAGAAATTATTGAGCTGGATTACCACTCTTTTAAATGTTGTATTTTTAAGTGTAGATTGTATGAAGCATTTGAGAGGACACAAAGACATGATACCCATACTGGATTGTTTTCTATAGATTCCTCATCATTCCTACCAGAGGATAAGGAGCCTTATGTTCTACCAATCCATTGTGAGCAGGTATTTCTTTAACTCAAACAAGAAGCGGTAGTGATCATTAATATATTAATTCATGGCTTATTGTGAATATATACATGTGTTTATTAATCAAGAAAATTGTTATAACATACGTCTAATATATGTATGTCTTTCATGTGCAAGTATTTTTCTATGAAGATATTTTGGACCTGAAATGGATATTTGTCATACATTATGATCCAAGATTAAGGCATGTATTTGACGATGCATTAGTGGATACTGAGCAAAACAATGATGTCCAAAAAACTGAGAGAGAGGGAATAGAGAACATCAAAAAAATTGACATCCATGATGATATTGAAGGTGGTTATGTTTAGGCACAAGAAGATAACAATCCAGAGTTAGATGATTTTATGGAAGACAATATAGATGGTATAGAAAATGATGATCCAAATACATCTGGTAACAATATAGATGGTCTATAGTCAAATTTCAATGATGATGAAGATGATGCAGGTCAAGATGAGGATGATGATAATATTAAATACTCGAAAGAACATATGAACATTAACAATGATACACTGGATGACATTGTAGTAGACAATAATGTTAATGACCAAGACTTCTAAATTCTCAAAATTATTTGCAATCCATGTTTAAAAAAGTATGATTCTTATGGCCTAAACTTTGAAATGCTTCAGTAATATTATGTTGTACTTGGACAATTGAATACCTATTTTATTCTCCTAGCAAGCTTTTTTATTTTCCATTATAATTCTAGACCAAACAACATTTGCGGGGATGGCCTTTTACACCAATCTTAATTTGTATGAAGTTCACAAACCTTTTGTCAAGCAGTAAATTCCTTTCGTAGACAGGAAATGTAAAGGCTTCATTTAAGAAAAGATAAGTAGTCTCTTTCTAAGGGTAATCCACATGCAAAAAGTAAAAAGCACATAAAAAAACAATTGTACAGTAGAAAATTAGATTCAATCAGTTATGTCTTATTTCTCTTGCACACTTATCTGAAAGACATAGGGTATTCACCATACATTTCCTTTGACAAATAAAACATGTGCTTTCATTTATTTTTAGTGTATATCTCAAAAGTGAAATTGTTGTTACATAATGATGCACTGAGAAAATAATATATACAAAAAAATGCAAAGAAATGTTTGAAATTTAACATGCAACCTCCTGTGTTGTGCTGAAAGGAATCAAGATTAACTAGGACAAGAAATAAAAATAAAATTTTGATGATTGTACTTAAAAGTGAACAGGATATGAAAAGTGTGGATAATTATGGTGCTGAAATTGAAAACCCTGATTCTGATGACATTATTGTTTTATGTCATTAGAGATAAAGAGAACATACAATTTTATATACATAGAAAATGAAGATTTGAAACTAGTAAATTGAAAATGTAAACATTGTAAGATTTTTCCTTATACAATAATTCACATACTCACTTACAAAAAAGGGTGAAGCATTTTTTATCCAAACTCTATTTTCTTTAATAGACATAATAGTAAAAGAATATTTACAAGTACAAGAATATATACATTGTTTCATAGAAAATAAGGAATGTTTCATAGAATATACAAGTACAAGAATATTTACAAGTACAAGAATATATACACTGTTTCATAGAATATATACATTTTTTCATAGACTTCTAAATTTTCAGAGTTATTTGCAATTTGTTGGGTCTCAAAAATGCAGGTTTTTAGACCATAAGAGGGTGTCAATATCTAAGAGGACTTTAATCCTTAATACGAACCAATTAAAGTAAATTATTTGAAAGGACTTTAATTCACACC
>VDFB02070015.1:0-38193 GCA_007258455.2 Sequoia sempervirens | reverse complement strand
ACTCAATCTTTGAACTTGGATTGGGATGGGTTTTTAAAGCTGCCAGATAGTTTATTAGGTTTTACAATGCAATTTAGAAAGATTGAATCTTTAAAGAATTGGGATGAGGATTTTGTATACCTGCTAAATTGTTTTCTTTGGTGTCACATTGCAATACAAAATGAATCTTTGAAGGATTAGATTTTACAATGCAATTTAGAAAGATTGAATCGTTAAAGAATTGGGATGAGGATTTTAAATATGTTAAATTGTTTTCTTTGGTGTCACATTGTAATACAGAATGAATCTTTGAAAGATTGGATATTTGAAGGATTGGGATGAGCCTGTAGCCCTGCTAAATAGTTTATTAGATTTCATAAGTAGGACTGAATCTTTAGGGTATGTGATTGCAAGTTGAACATTTGGTGTTATATTGCAATACAGAAAGAGTGGGATGGGTTTGTATACCTGCTAAACAAGATCAAAGAGTAAGCAAGCTACCTACTTTCCCAATACAAATGGGCTAGCAATTGACTTGTCATGGTCTAAGAACACTGAAAATTAGCAAGAAATGATTCTCATAAGAAACAATGCCCAAAAGCTATCCGCTAGTAGATATAGAGTGCACTCCCTTGTTCATTTTACAAGGTTTGGTAGGTTGTATGGTCTAATTTGGTCTAATGGATTTTGAATTCATCTCTCTTTGAATAGTTATGATGTTGCTGTAGACAGGGTACAAGACCCAGTATACTATGGAGTATGGAGTGCCAAACTGGTGTCTTGGATAGGCTGCCACCTTACAAGACATCATCACTATTACCATACTCAAGCTACCATAATAGTGACAAGTCACTTCTATCTAAATGGTTATATTGTCTTTGTAGACAGTGCAAGGTCCAGTTTAGTTTGGAGCTCTAAATTGGTATCCTTGCTATGCTATGACCTTAAAATATCACTATTACTGGTGACAGATTGAAATCAATCGTCTTAATATTCACTTTGATGGGTCCTACAGATCAATTTGTCTAGAAAATTTTAAAAGTAATCTCCTTCAATGTTTTTGTTGCCTTTTTAGACATGGTGCATGATACCATTACCTTATTGATATTAATGAAATTAATCTTCTGAATGAATATATTTACATTTATACGTCCTACAAACTGGATTTGTCCTAATGGAGGTTAATAATTAAAAGTCATCTCTCTCGGTGATTGTTATGGTATCTTTGCAAAGAGGGTGCTGGGGAGGGGAGTTTGGATATGAATAACAAGGATACTTGCAAGGTATTCGACAGAGAACTGCACATTGCCAACAGCTTGAAAAATCAGCATGTGGTTCCTCTGCTTGGATTCTGTATTGATTCTCGGGGGCTTTTCTGGGTCTACAAATTCATCTCTGAAGGACATTTACAATACCATCTTTATGGTACAGAAAATCATATAAATATATTTTATTTATTTCTTCTACATTATCAAAAGGATTTATCTGCTTAGTAACATTTTAGGAACATGCAAATAAGAAAGAGGACTCTCTGTCCTGTTTTGCAAGGCTTCGAGACGCCATAGGAATTACCAAGGCAGTCCATTACATGCATCATGGTACCAAGACATGTGTTGTGCACAGGGATATCAAACCCTCCAATGTTCTTCTATCCTTTAGGAAAACAACCAAGATATCATAGAAATTGAAATGAATGTCATTGTTTGTCTTCTTTGGAGACCCGCTAAATTACAGTTACAACATATGCTACACAAAAATTATGCATCTCTTTTTTGAAGTGAAAGAAGCTTAGTTGCCATTTACACCAATTCTATCTCTGTACCATAATGAAGAAGGTAGCCAAGACTCCAAGAACTCTTAGTTTGTCTGTTAAAACTCTTTCCCTCTTAAAGCGGCCTGAGAATGCTGGATCTTGAGCTAGGAATCGAGAGTGAGAGAGGCGAAGGTCAAGTATTGTGCAATCACCTAAATGACCATATTTTTGCAATCCTCCTCCATCCTTAGTAAATACGTAGGCGATCTAAATTTGGGTGTGCATTAAACTAATGAAGTCTGGTAGTGCATTAAACATTTCGTCACCAGACTATGCTAAACATCTTTCCGGACAAACAGTCAGCTGAAGAAATGATTTTCATACTTGAATATTTGCATGACTTTTTTTCTTCCTCTTTGGATCCATCGTACATCGTAGACGAACGACGAACGACGACAAAATATTTACGTGTATTGTGAATTAACTAAACAGTCAAAAAAATGAGCTTTCCAGAGTTTTCTTGTACACGGAAAAAATGTCGCAGCAATGAACGCCTTACGGCGTAAAGAGGCAATTTCATTTATTAATACTAACAAGTGGAGCCATTGGTTGCTAGAAATAGTGTCTGTGGGCGCATTGAAAGAGTTAAATTACAATTGTGTGTACAAACTACCAGAAAAGTCTTAACAAGATTTTAACTTTTGCATGATTGATGTCTGACAAGGTTTAGTGGAGGTTACCTTTTGCTTGGATGCCTCACAAGTATTTTTTCTATTTTTTCATTTACTTATTGAGCATTTTTTATGTTTTATATTTTTTCATGCTATAAAAAATTGTGCCAAGAAATGATGTTTTTCTTGCCTAGGTGGATTTGCATGAATATTGTACCTTACTATCTTGTAAGGAGCTTTAGGTTTTCAATAAAATATTTGACCTTTGGTCCATTCTTTTATAGACAATTTTCCAAATTCTCAGTAAGCTATATGCGAAAATACATTAGATCTATGGTATACAGGTGATTTTTTTTGCGAAGATTGAAGATACTCCCGTGCCTCTAAGTGAAGTGCTGGTGAAATCCTATGAAATTCTAAGGAAAAGAAAACTCGGAAGGTAATGGTATCTCCACCATTTTTTTCCAATATGAACTCAATGCACTTCTTCATTAGGTTTTCCAAGTTTATGAAGCATTTTTTTTTATTATTATTATATTAGTGAAAGCCGTAATTCATCCTTACCATTTAACACCTTTTTTGTTTTTTATCTAATATAGGACTTCTTCCAAGAACAAAGATGGACAGTTTTAAATGTTGAAATATTGGTTCTGACAACTTTGGGATTTGATGTGGTCATGTACCATCCATATAGACAACTCCAAACTACAATTAAGAAATTTTTTCTTGCTGAGGAACCTCTTATTCAAGTGGCCTAGAATTTTGTCAATGATGGGTATACCACATTATCTCATGTATTTTTTCTTGATTTACGACATTATCTCATGTATTTTTTCTTGATTTTGATATTGGAGACTTAAGGGATCCCCTAATATGTTTTTATTGCATTATTAAGATGAGGAAAGCTCTATGACTCCAACTTACATTTTGTGAAATTGCTACTAGGACAATCTTCTTGTAGCTATGTTTTCATGTGTCAACTTGCCATTGGGTTGATGGAAAACTTTAAATATTTCTAAATGTGAGGCCCCACCTATAGATAGGCATGACATAGTGTCATTGACTCCTATGGAGTTTTTTAAATGAGCAATGCTTATGCCCTAATTGGGTCATGATCAAAAAATCATGCTATTGTTCATTACTAAGTTGTATTAACTTATTGATTTTCCTTTTGAACTAATTCAAGATTACCATAATCTTATGCATTGATTTCAATAATAACTCATTTGAAGTAATTTAAACCACTATTAATTGATCACAATTTAATTTTTACAGATCAATAATATTTAGTGTTGTCATAGATTTTTCTCACCATATACTACTCTGTGATCCTACTTGTCAAGTGACATTTCTCAATTGTAATTTCTTGGGATTATAATGCCATATAAATTAAATATTAAAAATGAGAAAAAAATGCCTCCCTATATATAAGAATTAATTTAGTCCAGTAATAATCACAATTTTGAACAATAGGAGTAATATCATCCAATAAGATATTGTTGTGTAAGAAAGTATAAAATTATGAATATAATATTGTTTTAAGGAGGAATTTCCAAAAAAATAAAATGTAAATAATGAGTTATTTCATGACATACTATAAGGAAATTACCAACATTTTTTCATATAAAGCATCAATTTATGACATAACCCTTGTGAATAGATAAACCAAAGTCTAATTCTAAGTAAAGGGATTTTGATGAGCGGATTGTATTTATTATGTTATTTTATTAGTGTTTAACAAATACATTTAAGGATTGCCACTCGAAAAATGACCTTTTCCATTCCAACCTATAGATTTCATAACTTACAAGTATGTTGGTATGTTAAAAACCATATTAACAAGATTTTTGACTTGATACAAATTTGGATTTCTAGAATGATAGATAAGGAAAATATCTAAAATTTAGACTCAGATAAAATAATAATATGATTTTAGAATTCATGAAAAATAAGCCTATGCTATGATTCTTTGACTTGATTGAAATTGTATTATGTTACAACTATGGACTTGGTTATGTTATGACTATTAGAATTGGTGGAAAAGAGGATTATGTTATGGTTGTGTATTCAAAATAAAAGGAATTATATTATGATTGTGGACTCAGATAATGGGAGCATTACTATTACTAAAAAAGAAGTTAATGGACCAATTCATTCCATAGAGGTTGGAGTGAATCAAAGTTTGAATGCAAGTACACCATCCTATAGAAGCCATATAGGCATTAAGTTTTAAGGTTTGACTGTGCTACCTTGTGAGTATCATAAACGATGGGGGACTAAATAATTTAAAAAGAATAAAAAAAATGCAAGTCAACCTTACTGCCATATGGAGATTTCGTGGATAGATACACAAAATCTCTTATTTATGACTTAACTGCAACATTACTAGAAATATAATAAATATATAATAAAGCGGACTGATCTCCAAGAAAAAAAATCATAGCATTAGTTTGATCATGACAGAAAAATAACTGCCTGAATGTACAGGCAAGTTGTGGAATTTAGGCTCTAGGCGTTCACAGGTAGATCTTGTGTGGCTAGTTCATAGTGTCAGCCTCTGCAGCACCCACATTTATATTGTACATAAAAATATTGTATTTGTGATAATTATGGCCAAACTAATGAATGATTAGAGCAACCGAACATTGATAACTCATGGCCATCTTCACGAATCTGATTTTCCTTAGCATGTGAGAGACTCGGTATGGTGCTTTAATGCTCACCTCCATACTGGAAGGATTAGTTAATGTTTCAGAAATACAATAGATAATTTTAGGTTCGAATAAAGTCATCTCACCTACCACTTTTGCCCACTCTTATTGTAGATTTTGAAGAAACAGGCCTCACCTCTAAACCAGCTGATTCAATGAATAGAACACCATAGAAAAATAAATAACAGTAATAAAATAAATTATTTACTGTCCTATCAATACTTTTTAGAAAACCATAGATATATAAACCATTCAATGACAAACTTCTGCTCTATTTCAAAACAGAGTTTTCTATTGTTTATTACAGCATATGAAATGAATACAGAGTTAAGATGCAGCCTAAAAAAAAACAGTACGCTGCCCACTAAAGGAAAGCTTTAAAAACAAAAAAATTGCAAAAAAGCTTTAAAGAAAAACTACTCTAAAACTAAAAACTACTATGTTCAACGAATAACAAATGTTTTTGCCACGTTGGAAAAACAAGATTCTTCGTAGCATCAATTATCTTCATACTCCCCATTGATGCTAAGAGGGCTCACAATCTGATCTCGAAGTGACAAAAACTGATCTTTTGCAACTGCTTTGGTGAAGATATCTGCTAACTAACCCTGAGTGTTGATGTGTTTCAATTCAACTTCCTTCTTCTGTACTAAATCACTGATGAAGTGATACTTCAAATCAAAATGATTTGTTCTATTGTGATAGACTGGATTCTTTGCTAACTTGATAGCACTCATATTGTCACAAAAGATCACTGTAAGCTGAATTGTTCCTTTCGAGGTAACTGCAACATACTCTGCTTCTATGGATGAGAGAGCAACCATGCTTTATTTTTTGGAACTCCGAATAATCAAACTAGAACCAAAAGAGAAACAATTTCTAGATGTAGACTTACGATCATCCATACTACCTCCCCAATCTGAATCATTAAAGCCAACAAGATTGAATCTTTTAGAAGTGTAGTAATGAATACCATAATCGAAAGTTCCTTTCACATACCTCAAAATTGTTTTAGCTTCCTTCATGTGTATTTCTGATGGATTTGTCATATACCTTGAAACAAGTGAAATTGGAGATGTAATATTGGGCCTTGTGTGGGTTAGAAACATCAAACTCCAAACTATACTTCTATAAGTTGTCTCATCAACTAACTCAACACCATCATTCCTACTCAACACAACTCTATGAGCACTTGGAGTGGAGTATGGTTTACAATCAACCATGTCAAACTTCTTCAACATATATTTTGCATATTTGGTTTGGCCAATAAAAATTTCATTCTTACATTGATATACCTCCATTCCTAAAAAATATTTCATGAGACTAAGATTTTTCATCTCAAATTATTTCATCATAGCAATTTTGAACTCATCTTTCATCTTAGAACTATTACCCATATACAACAAATCATCAACATACAAACTTATAATAATAATATCATTACATTCTTGTTTGTAGTAAAAGGTAGGTTCACTCTTACTTCTCTCTAAGCCATTCTCCTAAAAGTATCCATCAATCCTAGCATACCATGCTCTTGGTGCTTGCTTGAGGCCATACAAAGCCTTCTTCAATTTGTAGACATGATTCTCTTTACCTTCCACTTGAAAACTTTGTGGTTGTTCCACATATACTTCCTCTTTTAAGTACCCATTCAAGAAGGAACTTTTCATATCCATATGATGTATGCTCCAATTCTTTTGAGCTGCTAATGAAATCAACATTCTAATGGTCTCTTGTCTTGCAACGGGTGCAAATTTCTCTTCATAATCAATCCCATACTTCTGTGTGAAGCCTTTAGCAACTAATCTTGTCCTATACCTTTCAATACTTTCATCACTGTTATGCCTAGTCTTGTAGATCCATTTGGTGCCAATCTTCTTCTTGCCATGTGGAAGCTCTATAAGCTCCCAAGTATCATTCCTATGAATGGAATCCATCTTTTCTTGCATTGATTGCATCCAAACCTCATTATTACATTCTTCTTCAAAACATGATGGTTCAAAATCAGCCTTGTTAAATAAAGCAAAATTACCTGTCTCACCTATTGGATTTTCTTCATGTGTTTGATTTGCACTCCTTTGATAAATATCACTCAAACTTCTTACCTTCCTTCTAGAACATGGAGTTGAAGCTGGACTTGCAATTGGAATTGAACTTGGACTTGAAGAATTAGATGAGGGGCTACTTGGTGGATTTATAGCACTTGGAATAGCAACATTAGTGGGCTACTCATGATCAATATCATCATTCAAAATAGATTTTGACTTCTCCATATGGCCTTTTTGATGACCATAAACTCCCCCTTCATCAAAAATCACATCTCTTGAAACAATAAGCTTATTAGTGAGAGGATTATATAACCTATAAGCTTTGCTTTCCTCACTATACCCAAAAAAAATACATGACTCACTTTTTGCATCTAAATTTTGTCTATTCTGATCAGGTACATGAACATAGGCTAAACAACCAAAGACTTTGAAATGATTAACATTAGGCCTTTTCTCATACCATGCTTCATAAGGAGTCATCTTCTCAAGTGCACTGGTGGGACTTCGATTGAGAATGTACACTGTTGTAGCAACTGCATCTCCCCAATAAGAGTTACTCAATCTCTTTGTTTGTAACATGCTCCTTGTCATTTCTACCATAGTGTGGTTTTTCCTTTTAGCTACCCCATTCTATTGAGGTGTGTACATAGTGGTGAGTTTCCTTTTGATGCCATTCATATCACAATAATATTTAAAGGCTCTTGAACAAAATTCACCTCCACGATCAATCCTTAAAAATTTGATTTTGCACCCTTTCTCATTTTCCACAAGTGCTTTAAACCTCTTGAATGTATCAAGGGCTTCATCCTTAGCCTTCAAAAAATACACCCAACATTTTTGTGAGTAATCATCAATAAAAGTGATAAAATATGATGACTTACCCAAACTCTTTGTTTGCATAGGACCACAGATATCAGAATGAACTAGCTGAAGTGGGTGATGGGCCCTCCATGCATTGTCTTTTGGAAACTTTTCCCTTGCATGCTTTCCTTTAGCACATCCTTCACAAACCTCCTTGTGCTCTTCAACCTTGGGCAAACCAAAAACTAGAGCTTGTGATGTTAGAAGCTTCAAATTGTGAAAATTTAAATGCCCATACCTAAGATGCCACAACCAAATTTTATCCGCATATGCCATATTGGCAAGGCTACTGGTATGTTCACCAAATCTCAATGGGAACATCTTTTTTTTGTCATAGGCAGAACTGTGACCACTCTATTGCCTTGACTCTTATCATAAATTGTACATTTCTTATTTTCAAAGACAACTCTATAGTTCTTCTCACACAATTGTCCAACACTTAACAAATTATGTTTTAACTCAGGAGTGTAATAAATATCTTTAAAAATATTCATACCTTCTTTTGTGTGGACCTCCATAGTTCCTTTTGGAGCAACCTCCAATGATTTATCATCACCAAGCTTAATCTTGGATTTGAAACTTTCATCCTTTTTTGAAAACAACTTCCCATTTCCTGACATATGGTTAGAGCATCTAGAATCTAGATACCAAACATCTTTACTAGTATTTTCACCTTTAGCATAAGATAAAAAATAAATGATTTGGAGTATTTCCATCACCTTCTTGAGCATAATTAACTCTTTTACCTTTTTTTAATCTACATTCTCTTTCAAAATTATTTCTATACCTATTACAATGGTAACATAGAACATTCCTTTTATCAAATCTGCCTCTACCTTTTCCTCTGGACCCACCTGTTCCTCTTGAGCCACCTCTGCCTCTACCTCTTGAATTATTCTGATTTTGACCTTTGTCTTGGCCTTGATTATTTTTTCTACTACTGCTTCCATCTTCATTCTTTGTGATTTGTACTTTGGAGGAAAAGGCTTTTTGAACACTTTCTCCAAAAGAATCTTTCAATCTTTCTTCATGTGACATCAAAGATCTAACAAGGTGATCGAACTGAAGGGTTTTCAAATCCTTGCTTTCTTCTATGATAATGGAAACATGATTCCATCTTGGTGTGAGAGTCCTCAACACCTTTTTTTATCATAACCTCATTGTTCACAATTTCACCAAGTGTAGCCATCTTATTGACCACATCTTTAACTCTAACACAATATTCACTGACACTTTTAGCTTCTTGCATCTTTAAATTCTCAAAATCTCTCTTCAATGTCAGCAGCTTGAAAACTTTGACTTGATCACTACAATGGTAAGCTTCTTTTAGAGTCTTCTAGGCATCCCCAGTTATCATTGCACCTGCAATTTTTGGAAATAGACTCTTATCTAGAGCTATTTGAATATGAAACAAGGCTTGAAAATTCTTCTTCTTAGCCTCCTTTCTAGTTGTTATTTCATTCACTGTGAGGGAATTCCAATCAGTTGAATCTACATAACCTAATTCAACAATCTCCCAGAAATATTTTCTTATCAAAAAAGTCATCATTTTTATGCACCAATAAGCATACTCATTTCCATCAAATTCTGGAATGGGCAAGGTGTTAGAATTCAACATGATAATCTTTGGCGAAATTCCAACTACAAGATCTTAAACCCAAAAGAAAATACTGCTCTGATACCAATTGTAGATTTTGAAAAAACATGCCTCACCTCTAAACCAGTTGATTCAATGAATAGAACACCATAGAAAAAGAAATAACAGTAATAAAAAAAATTATTTACTGTCCTATCAATACTTTTGAGAAAACCATAGATATATAAACCATTCAATGACAAACATTTGCTCTTATTTCAAAATGGAGTTTTCTATTGTTGAATACAAAGGGGAAAATATATATCTAGTTAAGATGCAGCCTCAAAAAAAATAGTACACTGCCCACTAAAGGAAAGCTTTAAAAACAAAAAAAATGTCGATGTTTTTTTTCCCTATTACAAAGAAAGCTAAATCAAATTTCTAAACTAAGCATGCAACACATGCTTTATTTGATGAAAGCAGAAGAAATAAAGCTTTAAATAAAAACTACTTTAAAACTAAAATTTACTAGTGCAATGAATAGAAAATGTTTTTGCCACGTTGGAAAAACAAGATTCTTCGTAGCATCAATTATCTTCACTTATCTAGTTGCATCAACTTGGTTAGCTTGATAGAATAAATAAGTTGTTTCGTTGTTTGAAAAGAGGGGATATTTTAATGCAAGTGGATCATTGAACACATTTTTATGATGGGTACAGTTGGGATGTTGTATAAAACCACTACAGTCATATTAGAGAGACTCATAGTGACCTTGGAAGAAAATGGAAAATAAAGGCTCTATGATGGAAGTTGGAGGATAAAACAACAAAATACTTCAAATTGTTATGAAGATTTTGGGTGGGAAGACCTGGGAAATGAAATTGAAACAAAATCAGATAACCAATGCCAACACCCACATATAACCAAGTGAAGCGGAGTAGTTGAGGAAGCCAACAACAAAGATGCATGGCAAAGATTTCATCAATGCCATTTTGTAAGAATATTTTTCAAGGAACACAAGTATTTGTTAAAAGAATTCCCTAAGTTACTCAAAGCAGATGATAGTACTAATGTTTTGGAAGTTGGTTGCGAGAGTGGCAGCTCTATATTTCCAATCTCTCGGTATTTCTAAGGAAGCTGGATGTGGGTACAGAAGCAAACCCTATCCATGGGTTTGACTCTGAACACTAGTGTTGGAATGTAATGCAACTCTATTGGGGTTTTTCCTTTCAAGGACAAGATTCGGCTTATTTGATATCCTAACAAGGCATAGCCTCTAAATTATCTCCTTTATTTTATTAACTCAGTGAACAACTAGGAGTTTTTTTTTTATTCTTGTGTATTCACATAGCAGATCTTCTTATTTTTCTTTGATTATTATTTCCTCTTTAGTTTTTTTCAAAATTATCATTAAAAAAAGCAATTTATAATTGAAGTTATAAAACCACAAGAACTGGGACAGCAGATAAATTTTTTGTCATTGGTTTGTATGTGTGTAGGGTTAATTCTTTGCAATGATCAGACTGCAACTATGACGATCAGTTCTCATTCCATTTTAACATCAAATAAAAAAAATAGAATAGTTTTTCCAATCTGCATTGAAAAAAATGTAGCTAAATTCTTTTTCATTTTTTTGATGAATAGGCAACTATCTATATTAATTTAAATAAAAAGATACATATTCACAAAAAAATATGGGTGGTAAAAAGGCACACCCCAAGAATCAAATGGGTAGCACCCAGAAAAACTAACAAATCACATGGGCGAAGCCCAAAAGTCTAAAATTACAAAGTAATAAAAAGGCCATTAAGCGGCCAAAGCAGTGCCAGTAGATCCAGGAGGGTCTTTGTATCCAAATTTTTCCCCCATACATCAGCAGGGTCTAGAGTGACATCAAGAGGAGGACCCCAACTGTCATTAGCATTTGTTTTCTCTTTATCTTCTTCCTCATGCGGGGGCGAGATTGCAAGCGCCAGACACGAAAAACTTTTACCAGAAGCTAACCAACCAAAGCTAGAAGCAGGAGGGTCATTAGAGGGCCACCTGGAATTGCCACTGCTGCTCCCCGAAGCACCGCTAGAAGGCCACCCCTGGCTAACCCGCGATGGAGGAGAACAGTTTCACAGAGGAGTGCGAGAATCCCGCTGAAGTGGCGGCTGGGAGCGGGGATGCATAGAGCCACTCCACTGTCAGCCCAGGGTGACTGGTCACAGGAAGAGGTGGACGAAGTGGGGACCCAAGCAATATTACAAGGGGCATTGCCCCAGTGATCCAGGAGAACCTGAAGGTGAACAACCTCAAGTGCAACTTTGTTAGCTTGCACCTAAACCTGTAGAAGCACATTAGAGCAAATGATAGCTTTAGCATATAAAGATATATGAATATCCATTTGAGTATGTGAAAAAATACAAGCATTTCTGTCCTTCCAAATATTGAAAATAATTTCCAACTTGAAAGTGTGCCAAAGTTGGATGAATTTTGTAGGAAATCTAGGAGAATCTCCTAGCAACACCATACGCCAGGAGAAAGGATTTGGCCTAAAGCGTCAAAAAATTCATGAATCCAAGTCCAAAGTTGTTGGGCTCTGATAAAAAACTAGAAAAGATGCTTAAAATTCTCAACTTGCCCACAAAAAGGGAAACGAGGGTCCCAAACCCCCAGGTGAACAAGCCGAGAACCCATAGGCAAGTCTTGGAAAAGAATACACCAGACAAAGTGGGAAAGTTTTGGCTCAACACTTATAGACCAAGTGGCAACAAATGTTTTACACCAGACATGAGCCGGAGATTAAAGAAGCCGCCTCTAGTTCAAACTCTGAATCATAGGAAAATGTGGTGAGAGCCACCTGTAACCAAGCCGAGTTTTGTAATTTTTGAAAGGGGTATCTGGAAACCACATCTAGTCTTTCCACCAAGGTTTGGTCCCACGAATTCCAACTTTATGAAGCATCTCAATAGGAATAGCATTCACCAGACCCTCATAAGTAGCACGGTCCTAGTTATGAAGCCTGAACTAGGCACAAAAAACTTCCCATGGCATGATACACATGGTGGGTCTATGAAATATCTGTTGAAGGGTCTGGATACCCTTCTTATGAAACCTGAGTGCCTTAAGCCAAGGTGACTTAGCCAACGGCTGACCATTACAAGCAAAAAGAGGCGACCACCAAACATTATGTTGGTTAAGAGAAAGCCCATCTCGAAAAATAGAGCTAGCCCAATAGAGCCAAGGGAGTGACACTTTCCACTCTCTCATTCAATCCTCAAGCACAATCTCTCACAAGTGTTCACACATATGTGAGTAAATTTGGGGAGATGGAAAAGGAAGAAGTGTATTCCACTACATCCCAAAAGTCTTCATCCTTATTAAGAGGGGTGTGGAGTAGTTCTCCACTCCATCTCCACTGTCTCATCTACAAGACACCCTTCTCTTGCCCCAAGGTCTTCCAAATACACCATTTTCTTAAATGGGCATTAAAAGTGGGTCATATCTTGGATATGGCCCAAGATATGGCCATAAATAGACCCCCAAACCATAGGTACTTACCTTAGGATACTAGAATAGGTGAAATTACATAAAATAAACCTTTTTAAGGCCTCTTAAAAACTCATGAAAGTAAGAATTTGAATTTTAATTTAACTAAGGGTCCTTAACCCTAATTTCTTACACATTTAACCACATACGAATAACACTTAATTATCCCCACAACTTATCTCACACCTAAACCCCACATAAATCACCATTACACATAGGCCTTAGTCTTCAAAAATATTTTTTAGATTCTAAGGTTCTATCTCAACATTCAAAATAGCTAAACCACAATACTTTACCTTTAATGTTAATCTCACATTGACTCACTCACTTTTCTCACAACACAATTAGGCATAGTTAGACCATAATAATAAACCACATTAATTGTAAACTAAATCCTCATAACATAACTTTATCCAGGAATCATTTACATAGCTAATTACTCATCCAATGTAATATGACACAAAAATTATCTTATTTCAAATTGTCTTATAATTTAATTTCCTATTCAATAATTCACATGCACATACATAAGTAAAATAATGACAATATAAATAAAGTAAAAATGAACTACAAGGTTAACAATCACCTTATTTATGTCATGCCCACATTTTAATGTGGATCTAACACAAATGCCACCAATCTTTTTTTTTTAAACACAGATTTGCAACTTAACATGCTCCCGACAAGCCACCATTGTGCTACACAACTACTAAGGTCCAACGTTATTTGATAGGATTATAATAATTAACACACTATGCATAATTTGATTAATTGTAGTTCACATTGGATGACTCCCTTAATAATGTTTTATTTGATAGTGTACTTTAAACTCTTACATTTGTCTTGAGGCAATCACATTGTTTAAAGGATTCCACTAAATAACTTATCACTTGATTTAAATCTTTGTACTTGGTTTTGTCTAAGATGCCAATCATTATCCCAACTTGAATAACTGAGCGATGTGCAAAATATTTAAGCCCCGATAAATGGGTTTAAATTTTACATGCATTTAAAAGTTAGACCTTGTTGACAATAACACCGGAATATGCCCCCTTCTAATTACATATAAAAACAAGTATTGATAACCATAATGTTTAAATAAATTTTTATTTTATTTTATTATGGTTTTATTGAATCACCCCGTTGAAGCTTTTTAATGGATTCATCTTATTTTTCATCTTTAAGAGATTAATATATCACAAATTAATTTGGCATGGTCATTTAAGAATTTATATACTAAACCTTTCACCTTTAGTGATTTCACTATCATAATTTATGATTTTATTCAATCTTAAATTGAATATTAATTTTCTCCATATGCTTTATGAAATAGCTTACACGTAATTTATTATAGATAATAATTGTTTAGTTTTAATAGTTAATAAACAAAATATTAAATCCCTTCATTATCTCCTTTGACTAGATCAATACAAGAACATATCTTAATCCAACTATATCATTTAATCTATCTTATATTCAAACTTAAATGCTTCAATTAATGAATTTTAGTTAAGTTTACACTAAATTGAATAGGTTTTGATTAATTAAAATAACAATTTCCACTTCAAAATAATTTTCCTTCTATATTTAAAATAGGGCTCATTTTAATCGGAAACTATAAATTAATATTTAAGTAAGTGAGCCCTCTTGGATGATTTTATTTGAATTAATTAAATCATAAAACTTTTGTAGATGGAATAATTAAAAGTCTTACATTATTCATTGGAATATTACAAGACAAAGATTTAAATCCATATAATTATTTTAAATTTATTCACAAACATCTATTTAAAGTCAATTAGTTAGATTTAAATAAAGTCTAAGGTTTATTTCTTTCTTTCTTAACAAAATAGAGAATTAAATTTAAATTCAACAAACTTAAAAAACAATAAATAAAAGTTTATTTATTGTAACCTTAAAAATGACTTAAGTTGTTACTTAAGAGAAGGGTCCTACTCTCATGGATCCCCACCAAAAGCCAAATTAAAACTTAAATAAGATTCATTTAGGATAATGGTAAAGTTTAAGTTAATAAAATGTGCATCCATTCCCAGCCATTGGATTTGATTAAAAGGTAACCATTGGATCCTAGGGCACAAAACTAAACCTAATCCTCAAAGATGTTCTTATAAAACTTGCCTTTTCTTCATTTTGAATCAATGCGTTGTCTGTCTCCTCCAGAGGCAAAATGCCCTCTGAGATGCTCTGACGGTGAAGATAATCTCCTCCATTCGTTCCTTCCCTCCTCAAATGGCACCAGTTAAAAAAACTACCAAATATAATAAATGTCGTCCCTAAACGTAAATGTTCCCTTTAATGCATGTGTGCGCTAGGTTTGGCTGAGTACCACTGCACCCTATTCGAGGGGTTGAGGAAACCAAGACGCCCAGTGGTTGGATGGGAAATTAAGTCCCTGGATCTTTGAAATGAAACAAATCGAAACTTGCAATTAACATTTTAATGGTTGGCAGTTGGCATGATGGGTAATTGTATCCGCATTGACTAGAATATTAAATACTGATGGAAATTGTTATTGGTTATTATAACCATATTCAATAGTAGCAACAATAATGGAAGCACCATTAATTATTGTTGATCTTAAATTAATAAAATAAATTATAATATTAACATAATTAATATTAATATGAATGTTATTGATACTAACAATATTCTTACAAATATAAATTAATATTACTACTTTTTAAGTTAATCATCATAGTATTAATATTAATGTAATTTTAATATTAATATCTCTATAGATAATATTGACAATGTTAATAATAGATCCACAATTATCAGTGTGGATTGATGTTACGTCTAAGGCTATTTGTAATAATAATATTAATATAGAATTTAATGGAAAGCTTATATTAACATTAGTCTCATAATAATAATAATAATGGATGAAATGTTAGTATGTTAACAATAGTACTATTAATATTACGTTTTTAGTAGGATATTGGTAATAATACATAAAATGCATCAATATGCCCCTCCACAATATCTAGATTTATATATATGCATGTTACATTCCCCTATAGATGTCTTATTTATGAATAAAATATTATATGGTCATATAAAATTATAGAAGAGTATATAGCCAAATATATTTAATAATTTAACACATATGTTTTAGTAGTAATTCTTAATTATGACAAAACAAAATCGTTCTTTGTCTATGGGCTATTTCGTTGCTCATTGAAGATTGTAGCTAAGATAGAGGGTAAAGAAGTAGAGAGGGAAAGATAGAGAAAGAGACAGAAAGAAGGAAAAGAAGTAGAGAGAGAAGGATAGAGAAACAGAGAGAGAGGAGGGTAAAGGGACGAAGGGAGGTAAAGAGGGTAAATGAGATAGAGATAGCGGAGGAGAGAGAGTTGGGATAGAAAGAAGTAGAGAATGAAGGAGAGAGTCAGAGAGAGTGAAAGAGAGGGAGAGAGGGAAGGAGGAAGAGGTAGAGAGGGATAGGGGAGATATAGAGAATTAGAGGGGGAAGGAGAGAGAGGTAGAGAAGTAGAGAGGGAAGGAGAGAGTGATAGAGAAAAAGGTGGGATGAAGGGAGGGATAGGTAGAGAGGGATATGTGATATAGAGAGAAATAGAGAGGGAAGGAGAGAGCAAGAGGGGGAGAGAAGGGGGGAGGGAGAGAGGGAGAGGTAGAGAGGGATAGGTGAGATAGATCATTGCTTTCTTCACGCCGTCCACTGCTTTTCACAACCGTAAATAATGTGGGCTCATCCTATCGACATAAGTATTGCACCTCATTGGGGTGCAAGTGCTAGTTATTTATTTTCTAGAAGCTGAGAATATAGAATACAACTGATACTGCTTTATTTGCAAAGATCTTCCTTTTTTTTAATTTTTTTATTTCTTTTATTTATTTCTAAATATTTTTGGGTAATTTGTTTATTCCTGCTCGTTTGGTGGATAAGAATATTACTTCCCCACTAGAGACTTCATATATGTTCCTCCTATGTGCAACAAGTTTTATTTTAATTTGTTTTATATATATTTATATTTTTATAAATATTGAGAAAATACCGTTTAATGCACATTTGAATGGAGTTTAAATTTGTTTGAGAAAAAGAATTATTTTTTAAAGGCAGCTTGCGAGGGTCGTGGCTTATGTCTATAGCTGCACATAAAACTTAATAAAATTTATTCTTTAAATAAAACCATTATTTTATATATTAGTTTATCTATCTTAATATATTAATTTATATATTATACAGTGAGAGATATCATTTTGGAAGCCTATTTTTTAAATTCAAAAGGGTAAAAAATTAAAAATAAATTTAAAAAATGCCTCAAAAAATGATATCTCAGCATATAATATATAAATAAATATATTAAGATAGATAAGCTAGTTCTATCTCTAACCCTAACACTAACCCTAATCCTAACCCTATCTATAACCCTAACCCTAAGTCTAATCATAATCATAATCCTAACATAAACACCAACCCCAATCCTAATCCTAATTCTATCTCTAACCCTAACCCTAACTATTATCGTAACTGTAACACTAATTACAACACTAATCCTAATTCTATTTCTAACCCTAATTATAACCCTAATTCTAATTTTATCTTTAACACTAACCCTAATCCTAATCCCAATCCTAAACCTAACCCTAATTAATTTAATGTTGAATCCATCATTTCCCTAACTCTAACCTTAACCCTAATTAAACCATCTAAGTCTATTTGAACCCTAATCCTAATTGTGTCATAACCCTAACTCTAATTAAACTCTAATTGTAACCTAACCCTAATCCCAATTCTAAACCTAACCCTAATTAAGGGTGATCCCACAAAGCTAGTTTACAATTTCTGGGAGGAATTGATTTTTGCTGATATCACATATTTTTAGAAAATATAATGATTTAAACCTTAAAAGGTTGCATTTAAATACTCAATTGAATGGTTTGATCAAACTACCTTAAATCAAACCCCCTTGGATAGAATCCCGCTAGTTTTAAACCATATTTATAACAAAGTCTCTTTACACCTATCAAAATGCCATTAAAAACCACTTTTGATTTACCTTTTGGGGGATCAAATGAATTCATTTAAAATTTATTTATTTTGTAAGTATGTAGTCCTTATTATAAGCTTCCCAAAAAGTATAATTTTAATATTTTAATTTTATTATTATATTTATTTTTATTTCTCGTGAATGTAGGTTTTTCAAAAAATCAAGCTCTTTATTTTGCACATGTGGAAAAATAGAAAGATTATTAAAAAAAAAAAAAAATATTAGTGCAACCTGATATTGAAGTCCTTGATCCAACAAAAAAAAAAATAAAATGAATTTTGATACTAAATTATAATTAGTTTGAATTGAAAACTGATTAAAGAAAATATTGAATAAAACCATCTAACCAAGTGGAAGCACTAGATATCAGAGTTATGAATCTAAATTTGAAAGAATTATAATTTTATCCTTAATGGAAAAAAAATTATGTGTTATACGGTGAGTGTCACTTTTTAAAAATGTTGTTTTCTGAAAAAAACTAGTTTTTGAGGCAGATGGAAAAAAAAGTGCAATCCGATTCCAAAAATTTTGAAAAAAATATATTTAGAATCTATAAACAAAATTTCATGAAACACTAGTTTGCATCATCTTCAAATTCCTCACAGTTTAGCTACTATAGATGCCTGAAAGTGAAGATTTAGTTAAAAAAAATTATTTCAGTGTCCAGTTTGGCCAAAAATTGTAAAGCACTATTGTGGGATCACCCTTTATTTAATGTTGACTCCATCATAGCCCTAACTCTTACCTTAACCCTAATTAAACCATCTTAAGTCTATTTGAACCCTAACCCTAATTGTGTCATAACCCTAACTATAATTGAATTATAGCCCAAACTTTGAAAGACATTGCTCCCCTCATAGAAACCTCAATCCTAATCCTAATTCTATCTCTAACCCTGACCCTAACCCTAATGTTGGTTGTATCTCTAACCTAACCCCAACTAATCCTAACCCTAACCCTAAAGCTATCCCTAATTTTAACCTAACCCTATTAACCCTAACCCTAACCTTAATACTAACCCTAATCCTAATTCTATCTCTAACCCTAACCCTAATCCCAATCCTAAACCTAACCCTAATTAATTTTATGTTGAATCCATCATAGCCCTAACTCTGACCTTAACCCTAATTAAACTATCTTATGTGTATTTGAACCCTAACCCTAATTATTCATGTAGGACCCTAAATTTGCATTGGCTCAAAAACAAAAACCCTTAGTATTGTTAGTAAACCAAAGAAAATAAAGGATCCCCTATAAGATTCATCTACTCACAAGAATAAAGCCAAAGAAACAAGTAAAACATAGAAATGCATCATTCTAATAATCAAACTAGCATCTTATAGTGGATTGGTGCTTCTATGGAAAGAAGCCCTCTCCCAATCCTTGATTAAGCTCCATGATATGATATTTTGATGATCAGGATGATGGATAGGAAAAATCAGTTCTTCAATGAAGAGTGACTTTGCATAAGCTTTTTGGATGAAATTGTGGAGATTTGTGGAGGATTTGCTATAAAATATATTATACCTTTATTTAAAGATTTTCAAATGCTAGTGCTTATGAGAGAGCAATGTGGGACTAAAGATAAGCCAATGGGGAGAGGCCGCTTGTCATCATGTGAGTGGTTGATGCATGTGCAATATTTGGGAAATGTGCCCATGAGAGGGAGATTTGAATTCAAATTTTGCAATAAATTTAGAGAGGGGGACAAGAAAAAGAGCAATAAATGTAATGTTGGAGGGACAAATCAACTTGTCATGATTTTCAAACTTGAGGGCCATGTTGAGTGAAAATATTGGTTTTAATAAATCAATAAATTGATTTATTTGTGCAAGTGGCATAATCTAGAGAATGCAAGTGGGTGAGATTAGCATTTAATCATGGTTAGATTAAATTAATGATGATTAGGTGAGTTTGACTTTCATGACTTAAATATTTGATTTATTTAAATCAAAAAATGATGGAATATGACTTGGAGATTTAATTAAATAAAGCTTGACTTATTTAATTAAAAGGAGAGTGATGGGATCAAGTTGATTTATTTGATTTAAACTGATGACTTTAGGAGATTGATAAATAAACTTGATTTATTTTCCAAATGGATGAACATGACCTAGTTGAATACATTATGCCAATTTTGCGTGTCTATAGTTCCATAACCCTAACTCTAATTGAACTCTATCCCTAACTTTGAAAGACATTGCTCCCCTCACAAAAAAACTCAATCCTAATCCTAATTCCATCTCTAACCCTAATTTTATCTTTATGCCTAACCCTAACCCTAATATTAGCACTAACCCGAACCCTAATTCTCATTCTATTTCTAATCCTAATCCTAATTCTATCTCTAACCCTAACACTAACCCTAATCCCAAATATATCTATAACCCTAAGCCTAAGCCTAATAATAATCATAATCCTAACATAAACACCAACCCCAATCCTAATCGTAATTCTATCTCCAACCTTAACCCTAACTCTAACCCTAACCCTAACACTAATTGCAACACTAATCCTAATTCTATTTCTAACCCTAATTATAACCCTAATTCTAATTTTATCTTTAACCCTAGCCCTAATCCCAATCCTAAACCTAACCCTAATTAATTTAATGTTGATCCATCATAGCCCTAACTCTAAACTTAACCCTAATTAAACCATCTTAAGTCTATTTGAACCCTAAACCTAATTGTGTCATAACCCTAACTCTAATGAACTCTAATTGTAACCTAACCCTAATCCCAATCCTAAACCTAACCCTAATTAATTTAATGTTGAATCCATCATAGCCCTAACTCTGACCTTAACCCTAACCCTAATTATATCATAAGCCTAGATAACTCTAATTTAACCTTAAGTCTAAAACATACAATAACCCTTACCCTAATTTAACCCTAACTCCAACCCTAACCATAATTTAAACATAACCCTACAAAAATATCAATGAATCATAAGCCTAATTGATTCCTAACCCAAATTGAATACTAACTGAACTGTAACCCTAAGTGAATAGTAACCTTAATTGAACTCTTTAGAGCATAACCTTAATTAAACCCCTAGCATAATTAAAACTTAATGTTAACTTTAACCCTAACCCTAATTTAACTATATCCCTAATTGAACCCTAACCCTAACCCTAATGTTGATGATTTTTGGTTGATCATTTGTCACTTGGAGCTTAATCCTAACTTAACTAAACTCTTATTCAAATCATAACTCTAACACTAATTAAACTCTAATCCTAGGTAACCCTATCTCTAATTAAACCCTAATCCTAATTGATTGCTTCTTGAACCCCAACCCTAATTAAATTTTAATATTAATCAAACCCTAACCCTAATTTAACCCTAACCCTAATTAAATATTAACCCTAATCCTAACCCTAATTTAAGCTTACCCCTAATTTAATCCTTATTTAACCCTAACCCTAATTAAATCTTAACATTATTTGAACACTAACCCTAATTATATCATAACCCTAGATGACTCTAAGTTGACCCTTAGCCTAAAACTAACAATAGACCTTACCCTAATTTAACCTTAACTCCAACCCTAACCATAATTTAACCATAACCTTACAAAACTCTTCTTGAATCGTAACCGTAATTGATCCCTAACCCAAATTGAATACTAACTAAACCATAACCCTAAGTGAATAGTAACTTTAATCAAAATTTAAGTGCATAACCTTAATTAAACCCTAACCATATTTAAAACTTAACCCTAACCATAATTAAAACTTAATCCTAAATTTAACCCTAACCCTAACCCTAATTCAAGCCTAATTTTATTTGAATTGTAACCCTAGATAAATTAAATCCCTAACCATAATCATAACCCTAATTGAAATGTAATTGTAATTAAACCCCAACCCAAACCTAACAAACTCTAATTCAAAACCTAATTGTAAATATAATTTAACTCTTATCCTAACCCTAAGTCTGATTAATCCATAACCCTAGTTGAATGCTAATTAAACCCTAACCTTAACCCTAATTAATTATTAATCCTAATTGAATCTTGATTGACCCTAACCCTAGTTGTGTCATGACCCTAACTCTAATTGAACTGTAATACTAACTTTGAATGAGAGTGCTTCCCTCACCCTAGGTGAGAGGAGATTGCTTTCTATCCATTACTTTTTTATTCAATTATTCTTATTTTCTTTCTTGGTGTTATTTTTATGGTGTTATTGCATCCTCCACTTTAATTAAGTTGAAAGTTAATTTATTGTGAACAAAATTTAATGTTTGTGGTAGCATTTTGAATGAGATAATAACATGCACTACAATACCTTAAATTCTAAAACATGTAAGATACATACTCATTCTATGGATTTTAGGGTGCATTTGAAAAATAGCTTGAAATGCATACACCATCCTACATGAAAGGTATGATTTTTTTGACACAACTTAACAAATATACATTTAAAATATTAATATTACTTTGAATTTATCATTTAAATATTTTTCAAATTTACCTATGTTGATATATGAGAGATATAGCAAATCCAAACTCTAGACTATTTATAGTTAATTTAAATTACATTTTATTAAATTTTAAAAAAATTTAAGTTGGTCATAATAATTTCAGTTGCTAGTAGCACCATGCTCTCTTCCTTCGTGCAAAATTTTTCCCTTTTTTGTCATCTAATTTCTTCCTTCACGCATGAAATTTTTAAATTTTAAATTTTGATTTCTTCCTTAATGCTAACTTGAGTGCCGAATTTTGGTCGTTAATGCAATTAGTTTGGGGCACCTAAGGCAGCGCCAAGTGCGCCTAATTGAGTGCCTATCATTGTTGTATAGTGACTATTTTCATTGTTGTAAAGGTACATTTTTTTGCTCCTAGTGGTGTTGCAGTGACTCGCAAGTCTTCTACCATTGGCGTGTGGTAGTGCAGTGACCACCACTATCCCACAACTCCTTCATCAACTCGGTGCGATAGAGTAGTTTTTACCGCAGTCCCGTAAGTTGCTTCTTCCTTCTCGACGGTAGTGCGGTGAAAGCTTATGTGGCAACATTTTTATTCACAAAGAAGGCCATGGAGAGAGTACATAGATGGTGTAGAAATATTAAATCATCGAGAGGAAAGTGGGTGGAAATGGATGAGACAACATTGATTAAGCAATAAATTTATTTTGATATTTTTTTATGTGAGAAAAAATTACTAATGACCTTTTCATAAATGTTATGTGAGTAAGATTTCTGAATAAACTATGTGCAAATTTTTACATAACTCTCATGGACTATGAAAATAAAATGTTATGAATTTTCATAAATGTGTTTGATAGCATATCATGCCATTGGAAATTAGGGGGGATTCTTGTCATACAATTGACTTAAGGAATGCCATAAGTTGATTGTTAGCATTTACAAGTTATGTGGTTATATGAAACGTTCATGTGTTAGAGACATAGAGATATTATATTGCATTTTAATTTATGACTAAAGGTTCATACTAATTTACTATTATTATATTAGGTGGGTGACCTCCAAGGAGATCCATGAATCTCAAATGCCTAAACTTTGAAATGCTTTAGAAATATTATGTTGTACTCAAACAATTGAAAACCTATTTTATTCCCCTAGCAAGCTTTTTCATTTTCCATTATAATTCTAGACCAAAAAACATTTGTGGGGATGGCCTTTTACACCAATCTTAATTTGTATGAAGTTCATGAACCTATTGTCACGCAGTAAATTCCTTTCATAGACAGGAAATGTAAAGGCTTCATTTAAGAGAAGATAAGTATTCTCTTTCTAAGGGTAATCCACATGCAAAAAGTAAAAAGCACATAAAAAAACAATTGTAGAGTAGAAAATTAGATTCAATTAGTTTTTTATAAGGAAAAATAGGTTTTGAAGGGGTCCCGAAACCCTTTACAATGATGCCAAGCTTCAAGATAAATTAAACCACTAAGCCCAACAACCTAAAAAATCAAAAATCAGACATAAGAGGGAACATTAGCAACCCGTCAGCAAACCCAAAAGTAAAAAACATCAGCAAACCTGTTGAACCAAAAGAGGAAGAATCAACTACATAAAATTATCTAAAACATTAGTTGAGGCCATGTTCTCCTTGATGACCTCCTCATGGATACTGATAGCATCCATCAGCTCCTCAATAGCAACATTAGCCCTCTTTTTCATCTTGCTCTTTGTCTTAAGGCACAGACCCGCCTGCATGTCCTTCTCTAGCACAGGAGTAGAAGCTTCTGCTTTCTCCACCAGGTTAGAGCCACTAATATCTTCAACCCTTTCCTCCATATTACCCAAGTGAAGTAGTTTTTTGGTCTAATTCAACACTTTCTCATTGAGAACAAAAAGACCCATAGCAATGGTCTTCAAAGAGTTATTGCTGATATTGACCACCATTTTTAAGTCCTTCGACATCTTTCCCATTTTATGCTCCAAACTTGCTACTCTATCCTCTAACATTTTATTATCAATAACTTTCAAAGAGGAAATTCTTTCCTAATGAGAAACCCCCAAATGATCAGCATCGACTAGTAGCTTATCAAGCTTAATATGCATTGATTTCACTTTTCCTTTTATTTCCCACTCCTTTTGGTTACCTCTTAGCATAGCAACACAAACAACCTACTAATTTTTCATCTAAAGAATGAGCTCTTTAACCTCATAAAATAACCACTTAACTAGGGAAAGTAGGTTTCTCATTCCAGCTTCAACCATTCTCAGTAACACCCCTCCTTTTTGTACTCTGATAATTAGGCAATGTTTTCCTATGTTATGCTTCAATCATGTTAACATGTGAATTAATGATGCCTTATGATTTGATTATGTTAATAATGTTAGCTTTGTCAGTTAGTGATATTGTATTGGTGAAGGGGACGGGGTTGTATCACTTGCTTGCGAGTGCCCTACGATTCTGAGATTTCCCCTTCACGGTGTGTCTGATCATATTATGTATATATGCACGTTCGACATGCTCTTGGTTGCAGGTTGGCAGGTACATGACATCGACTCCACCTGGCTTCTAGGTTCGAGCGTGTCCATTGACCAACGAAAATTATTTGGGAGATAGTAGCTAGGGTTTCTGAACCAGGTCATCACCCTAGTCGTAGCATATTGTTGAGTCATCGTTGGGGTCAGTTGTTTATCTTGGTCAGTTCCCTTTGAGTGTGTATTTAATTTCAAGTTAAAGTTTATTTAATATCTTGCGTAGTTTGATCAATGATTAAACATGTTTAGTTGCAAGCTAAAAGTGATTAAATAGCTTTTGGAAATTTTAAATGATGAATGTTTTGTCTTTTGGAGTTGTTGAAAAATTAGTGATTAGTTAATTAATTTAATTGGATTAATAAAATAATCTAATTTTGAATTAGAGTTATTTTATTGATAATTGGAATTAATTGTGTGAATTAATTAAATTATCCCTTTTGAATTAAAAGTGTTAAAGATTTAATTATTTTGTTAAATGTAAAGTGCAAAATATTTGGATTCAATTTGGAATTAGAAAATTGTTTAAAGTTATTAAAAATTCAAATATTTCTTATGCAAAGACTTTGGGGTAAAAAGGATATTTTCTGAATTAGTTGACTTTCTTTGGAAAAGATATTTGTGTTTGAAATTGGAATTGGAATGAAATGTTGATTTAAATTTGAGTTCAATTTGAGTTAGAATTTGAATTTGAATTAAAATTAGAATTTGAATGTGAATTTGGTGAGTTTGGAAAAAGAAAAGCATATATTTTGTTTTAGGGTTTTCTTTCATTGCTCCATGGAATTCTTGGTTTTGAATGTTTTGGTGGAGAAGCTTGGAGGAGGCAAAAAATGGTGGAGTTGAAAGGGTGCTTGAAGATCTCCATGGGTAAAGCTTGCTATTTTGGGAGGAAACACAAGGTTCCATCAATTCTTCCTCATCTCTTTTGCTCATTTGGAAGATTGAAAACATAGTGATAGATTCAATGGAAACTCATAGTAAAACTCTTAAATTTGGTAAATGGTAGAGAGTGTTGGAATTGAAATCAAACATGAAGTTTAAACCAAGTTATGGAAAGAAAACCCAAGAAACTCAATGGTTAAACTAAATTTTTTGTTAACCCATTTGCTATTTTGAAATAAGATTATTTTTTGAATTGGGTTGGGCTTATTTGTGCAATTTGGTTATGAAATCAAGTTTTGGGTTTATATTTTGGTGATTACACCCTTTTATTTTAAAATTGGGTATTACCCACAAATATATATTCATATATATATTTGTATTTTAAGAAATTTTAATTTCTGGTAATATCTTTTTAAAAATTCATGGAGTTCGGGTCTGGTAAATAAAAAAACGCAGGGTTTTTTTTTAATAATTTTAAATTTTATTTTGTGGGGAGGTGGGAGGTCAAACCTCACCCCCCACCGCTGGCCACAGTTAATGTTAGGCGCACAATTAATTTAAAGTCATGCACATCGTGCTACTGGCGCACAGCCCCACCGCCTCTACAACAAGGCGCTGGGTGCCTCAGACAGCCCACCTACTGAGCACACGGAGGCAATACGGCTAGGGCCACCGCTTTTCAAATGGTTTTGTTTTTTTATTTTATTTTTTATTTATTAAAATTTTAATTTTAAATAAAATATTATTTTATATTATATTTATATAATATTTATACATTAATATTATATATTATATAAAATATAATATATTTAATATATATTTATTTAATTAATGAAATCTGGTTTCTATTATTAAAATATATTTTAATGTCGGTTGGTAACCATAGGTTTCTTTTTAAAATGTTTAATTGAAAATATGTATGTTATTTGATATATATTTTAATTAAAGGAATTTTAATGAGTTCAAATGTACGATATGTTAACCTTGGGGTTTTGGAAATATAGCTTAATTGGAAAATCTATGTATATGTTATTTGTTATCGTTTATTCAATGGGAGTTATATTTAAAGTTATTTAAATGATTCAGTTGCAAATAAAATATCACTTAATTTGATATATCTATATAATGATAAATGTTAAACTGAAACTTTTAAACCATCACGTGATTTTTTTTATGATTGCGAAAAATTGATATTTCAACATATTGTCGTAAATTTCAAAGAAGCGATTTCAAGCTATTATTTAAATGGCATATTTTGTTTATTTTTCTAGATGCTTGATTATATAATATAATTGTGGAACTGAAAGTAAAAGACGAACTTATCAATTAACCTAAATGATTTATTAATCAAGTGATCTATCTATGGTATGTGATCATGAAACTTACAGAGAACGATTGATTTAAGTTTTAATCAGATAACTGCGTTATTAACATGCTTTAAGGCTACAAAATTTAGAGTAAATGTTATGTTCTTTATATAATTCAATGTCGTACATAGAAATGGTATCAATTGACTAGATAAATGCAAGTCACGAAATCTGTGTTTGAATGGATTTAAGAAATCCGAACATTAGATTACCTATGTGTCTGAAATGTTTTCAATGTTAATTGCTCGCCTTCGATGTTGTGGAAGGAGAGTGAATGTTTTGTGAATCTTCCTGATATGGGTTCATTTATTTGTATGGGTGGTTTTCGTGAGTTTATATGATTGTTGGCTTTAAGTCGTCTCTTGTTGATCATATAAGTCTTCCAGCAGTGTTTTCTTGAGGTGATGTTGTGTCTCTTATGTTTTGCTTTGGCTATCTTGGAGTATGTGTGATTTAAACTCAAGGGGTTACCTGGTTCTTTGAACGGGTTGTGTGACCTTGTGATTCATGGTTGAGTCGAGTTTCAGTGGTTATGTGGGTTTCTTTATGTAGTCAACCTTGTGTTAGCCTTGGGTAGTGCACGTTTTGGTTTCAGTTTTGGACATCCGTAGTGATGTGATGCCTGTTGAGGTGTTTGGTTATTTGTGATAAATGTTAGTGCATTGCCTACCCTTGGCATGGGGTTGAGTTATGTGTTGTTGATAGGGGAGTGGCTTTCAAACGAGCGCCGGGCCCAAAGTGGTCCCAGGATAACTCGTTTGAGAGTTAGTTAATTAAGTGAAAATTAAAATAACTTACTAGGGAGAGAGTAGCTTTGAACATTAATAAGATAATTTAGCCTCGCTCATTGGCTCAAGGGCTTGTACGAGACTTGAGATGAGTCGGGAAGGCCTAGAATGGCAAGATCGTTATCTTGTCTTCTCGAAAGATAATCGATTCCGCTCTGGTGGGCATATGGCGCCGAGTTCGTGAGAGGTTACCAGGATATCCCGAGAGGGGGGCCGGGACCTAGGAAGAACACCATTGGATAACCAATGCAGCCTTTGCGATGACACTCCTCCTATGACAGCAGTCGGTATGGTGTTGTACCGTGAGTTTATTTTGTACAAGTGATAGTACTCGATTTTGTACTCTGGAAGCATTGTAACCATTGTGTTAAGTAATGTGGGTTTTGATCTTGTTTCAGTTCAGTGTGTTATCTTGTGTCTAGAGGTGCATGGTCTTGTGTAGGAAATCCTTGTTACTATCTCCTAGCACGGAGGGAGTGGAACCTTTTGGATTCCACATGGTCGGGTGGCGTGCATTTCTTTTCCGTTGGTTCTTCTTCTTCATGTTCATGTGTTCGTGATTTCCAGCTGGAGAGCTCGTGGGAATTAGTTGCTTCTCATGCCTTATTCTTTAGTTCTTATTGTATCTTATTACCCCTCATTTGTTTCGAGGTGGAATTTGTAATTGTAATTATGAGTATTGGATTTACCTCATTCGGGGAATGAGTGATGTAACCTTATTGTTTAAATGTTAATTGGAATCTTGAGGTGTTTATTTATCCTTGTTGTAATTTATCTTGAATGGAATGTATGTTGTTTCATTTCGTTAAGTGATTAATGTTTCGGTTTATGCTAATGTTATGTGATGTTGGGTTTCTAAGTAATCTTTGTCTCGTGGCCTTAGAGGTTGTTGGCATTATGAATTCACTTTACATGTTATTTATACTTAAACAAAAAAAAAATTGGTACGTTTAAGTAGTGAATTGCAACTTCCTCTAGGGTTGCGTGGCGGGGCATTACATATGGTATCAGAGCCTATGTTTAAACACTGGGAACTCTGGGATTATGTTGGACCCATTATGTTGTATGTGTGTAGGTTTATACTCTGGGCACTATGAGCCATTGTATTGACCTAGTTGTTTTTCTCTTTCGTGTGGTTTTCCTTTTTGGGTTGATTTCTCTTGTTTGCCCAGAAGTTGTCGTTAAGTGGTTTTGGTCCAATGGTGCAGAAAACTAGTGGAAAGGGTAGGATCCTCGGTGCAGTGCGCAATGCACCGATATCCCTTCTATTGGAAGAATGCATTATGGACGATTGTGTAGTATGTGATTTTGGTGTGTTGTGTGCGGTGGACGACAAACAATTTTGTTGTTGTTTCCACCCTTGCATGTCTTTGGTTGAATGCTTTTGTGAGGATTAGGCTCGCAAGCCTACCAAGAGGTGTGCTTTGTTTGGCTTTCTTCTTGTTGCTTGGCTCTTTCGTTGTGTAAAGGGGTGAGACCCTTGAGTGGTCCTTGAGTGTGGTTGTAGTGTGTTTCTTGGGGGTGTTCCAAGTGCTTGTGGGGGAGAGATAGTCACAGACATCCTTTCTTGAGTGCCTTAGTATGGCGTTTGTATCTTATGAGAAAATGTTTATGTATTCATGAAGGGTTGTTTCCTAGATCAAACCTTGGGTAAAGGGACTAAGTCCCCAAGTTGCATTCATAATCATGGAAAAGGTATAATGTGAATAGAAAATCATTTTTGCAACAAATAAAAGCTTAGAGAGAAGGAATTAGTGAAACAGTTGCATGTTAAAGATAAATGCATTATAGGTGCATATGTTGTTGGTGAGGCTTATAGTCCCCAACTTTATTGTTTAATCTTAAGAAATCATGTTGATGATTAGATTATTGTACCTAGATTCAAAATGCAAAATGGCAAACGAATGTTGAAGTGATAATGTTGTATATCTTGTTTGGAGTAAACTTGTAATGATATTGATTTATGTGTGATCTTATGGAGTTTGTAATAGGGGAACTTGCAGGCTTCCAAGAGTAAGCCTGACCCTAGGGGGGGAGGATGTAACACCCCTCCTTTTTGTGCTCTGATAATCGGGCAATGTTTTCCTATGTTATGCTTCGATCATGTTAACATGTGAATTAATGATGCTTTATGCTTTGATTATGTTAATAATGTTAGCTTTGTCAGTTAGTGATATTGTATTGGTGAAGGGGACGGGGTTGTATCACTCGCTTGCGAGTGCCCTATGATTCTGAGATTTCCTCTTCACGGTGTGTCTGATCATATTATGTATATATGCACGTTCGACATGCTCTTTGTTGCAGGTTGGCAGGTACATGACATCGACTCCACCTGGTTTCCAGGTTTGAGCGTGTCCATTGACCAACGGAAATTATTTGGGAGATAGTAGCTAGGGTTTCCGAACCAGGTCGTCACCCTAGTCGTAGCATGTTGTTGAGTCGTCGTTGGGGCCAGTTGTTTATCTTGGTCAGTTCCCTTTGAGTGTGTATTTAATTTCAAGTTAAAGTTTATTTAATATCTTGCGTAGTTTGATCAATGATTAAACGTGTTTAGTTGCAAGCTAAAAGTGATTAAATAGCTTTTGGAAATTTTAAATGATGAATGTTGTCTTTTGGAGTTGTTGAAAAATTAGTGATTAGTTAATTAATTTAATTGGATTAATAAAATAATCTAATTTCGAATTAGAGTTATTTTATTGATAATTGGAATTAATTGTGTGAATTAATTAAATTATCCCTTTTTGAATTAAAAGTGTTAAAGATTTAATTCTTTTGTTAAATGTAAAGTGCAAAATATTTGGATTCAATTTGGAATTAGAAAATTGTTTAAAGTTATTAAAAATTCAAATATTTCTTATGCAAAGACTTTGGGGTAAAAAGGATATTTTCTGAATTAGTTGACTTTCTTTGGAAAAGATATTTGTGTTTGAAATTGGAATTGGAATGAAATGTTGATTTAAATTTGAGTTCAATTTGAGTTAGAATTTCAATTTGAATTAAAATTAGAATTTGAATGTGAATTTGGGGAGTTTGGAAAAAGAAAAGCATATATTTTGTTTTAGGGTTTTCTTTCATTTCTCCATGGAATTCTTGTTTTTGAATGTTTTGGTGGAGAAGCTTGGAGGAGGCAAAAAAATGGTGGAGTTGAAAGGGTGCTTGAAGATCTCCATGGGTAAAGCTTGCTATTTTGGGAGGAAACACAAGGTTCCATCAATTCTTCCTCATCTCTTTTGCTCATTTGGATGATTGAAAACATAGGTGTGGATTCAATGAAAACTCATGGAAAAGCTTTTAAACTTGGAAATGGGGGATAGTGTTGGATTTGAACCAACATGAAGTTTAAAACCAAGTTATGGAAAGAAACCCAAGAAACCTAATGGTTAAACTAAATTTTTGTTAAATTCCATTTAAGGTTTGAAATAAGTTTATTTCTTTTGAATTGTCATTTATTTGGGGTAATTTAGTTATGAAATCAAGTTTGGGTTTATATTTGCGGATTACACCCTTTATTTTAAAATTGGGTATTACCCACAAATATATATTCATATATATATTTGTATTTTAAGAAATTTTAATTTCTGGTAATATCTTTTTAAAAATTCATGGAGTTCGGGTCTGGTAAATAAAAAAAAACGCAGGGTTTTTTTTTTAAATAATTTTAAATTTATTTTGTGGGGAGGTGGGAGGTCAAACCTCACCCCCCCACCGTCATGGTCAGGCGCATACACAATTACTACCACAGTCACACACATCAGGCGCTATGCATAGCCTCGCCGCCCAGGCAGCGGCTACTGGTGCCCTCAAGACAGCCCACCGGCTGCGGGAGGCGGTGGCTGCCTCAGAGTGGGGGGCCATGGCTAGGGCGCCCGCCCCGCTTTTCAAAATGGTTTTGTTTTTTTATTTTTTTTATTTTTTTTATTTATTAAAATTTTAATTTTAAATAAATATTATTTTATATTATATTTTTATATAATATTTATAATATTTAATATTATATATTATATAAAATATAATATATTTAATATATATTTATTTAATTAAATGAAATTTGGTTTAATATTAAAATATATTTTAATGCTGGTTGTTAAACCATAAGGTTTCTTTTGAAATGTTTAATTGAAAAATATGTATAAGTTATTTGATATATATTTTTTTAATTAAAGGAAATTTTAATAAGTTCATAAAGTATGTTAGGTTAATCATGAGGTTTTTTTTGGAGGTTGGATTTAATTGGAAAACCTATGTATATGTTATTTGTTATTGGTTATTCAATGGGAGTTATATTTAAAGTTATTTAATTGATTCAGTTGCAAATAAAATATCACTTTATTTGATATATCTAAATAATGATAAATGTTAAATTGAAACTTTTAAATCATCATGTGATTTTTCTTTATGATTGCGAAAATCGATATTTCAACATATTGCCGTAAATTTCAAAGAAGTGATTTCAAGCTATTATTTAAATGGCATATTTTGTTTATTTTTCTAGATGCTTGATTATATAATATAATTGTGGAACTGAAAGTAAAAGACGAACTTATCAATTAACCTAAATGATTTATTAAGCAAGTGATCTATCTATGATATGTGATCATGAAACTTAGAGAGAACGATTGATTAAATTTTAACCAGTTAGTTGGATTATTAACATGTTTTGATTATGAATATGGTTATGAGATTTAGAGGGAATGATCCGTTCTTTATATATTCCAATGTCGTGAAAATAAATGGAATCGATCAATTGGATAAATGCAAGTTATGAAATCTGTGTTTGAATGGATTTAAGAAATCCGAACATTAGATTACCCATCTGTCTGAAATGTTTTCAATGTTAACTGCTCGCCTTCGATGTTGTGGAAGGAGAGTGAATGTTTTGTGAATCTTCCTGATATGGGTTCATTTATTGTTATGGGTGGTTTACGTGAGTTTCTTTGATTGTTGGCTTTAAGTCGTTTCTTGTTGATCATGTAAGTCTTCCAGCAGTGTTGCTTGAGATGATGTTGTGTCTCTTATGTTTTGCTTTGGCTTTATTGGATTATGTGTGAGTAAGCTCAAGTGGTTACCTGGTTCTTTGAACGGGTTGTGTGACCTTGTGATTCATGGTTGAGTCGAGTTTCAGTTGTTATGTGGGTTTCTTTATGTAGTCAACCTTGTGTTAGCCTTGGGTAGTGCACGTTTTGGTTTCAGTTTTGGACATCCGTAGTGATGTGATGCCTGTTGAGGTGTTTGGTTATTTGTGATAAATGTTAGTGCATTGCCTACCCTTGGCATGTATGAGCGTGTTGTCGAGTAGGAGGGGAGCTTAATGAGTGTCAAATTAAAGTGTAATAATCCCAGGATAACTCATTTGAGAGAGTTAGTTACTAAGGAAAATTAAAATAACTTACTAGGGAGAGTAGCTTTGAACATTAATAAGATAATTTAGCCTCGCCATTACCCGCGGCTTGTACGACTTGAGATGAGTCGGAAGGCCTGAAGGAGGCATCAAGTATCTTGTCTTCTCGAAAGATAATCGATTCCGCTCTGGTGGGCATATGGCGCCGAGTTCGTGAGAGGTTACCAGGATATCCCGAGAGGGGGGCCGGGACCTAGGAAGAACACCATTGGATAACCAATGCAGCCTTTGCGATGACACTCCTCCTATGACAGCAGTCGGTATGGTGTTGTACCGTGAGTTTATTTTGTACAAGTGATAGTACTCGATTTTGTACTCTGGAAGCATTGTAACCATTGTGTTAAGTAATGTGGGTTTTGATCTTGTTTCAGTTCAGTGTGTTATCTTGTGTCTAGAGGTGCATGGTCTTGTGTAGGAAATCCTAGTTACTATCTCCTAGCACGGAGGGAGTGGGGCCTTTGGGTTCCACATGGTCGGGTGGCGTGCATCTTGAGTCCGTTGGTTCGTCCTCTTCATGTTCGTGTGTTCGTGATTTCCAGCTGGAGAGCTCGTGGGAATCAGTTGATTCTCATGCCTTTTTCTTTTGGTTCTTGTTGTATCTTATTACCCCTCATTTGTTTCGAGGTGGAATTTGTAATTGTAGTATTGAGTATTGGATTTACCTCATTCGGGGAATGAGTGATGTAACCTTATTGTTTAATGCTAAATTGGAATCTTGAGGTATTTATTTATCCTTGTTGTAATTTATCTTGAATGGAATGTATGTGGTTTCATTTCGTTAAGCGATTAATGTTTCGGTTTATGCTTATGTTATGTGATGTTGGGTTTCTAAGTAATCTTTGTCTCGTGGCCTTAGAGGTTGTTGGCATTATGAATTCACTTTACATGTTATTTGTACTTAAACAAAAAAAAAAATTGGTACGTTTAAGTAGTGAATTGCAACTTCCTCTAGGTCATGTATGGCATTACACATTCTATAAAACATATTCATGTCAATTTCATCCTAATTAACCAGAGACTGACCCTTCTGCTCCAAGTCAACAGGGGCATCAGAAAAATCCCTATTTTGTTCATCCTCTTCTTCATCTGGGAATCCTCAACATCCACAACATCCACCCTTATCCTCGCCTTATATAGCAGATTCTCCAAATCAGCTAATGCCTCTAGACGTTCCTTCTTCACTTCCTTCTCCACAACAAAAAAATCTTGAGAACAATTAACCGCATCAATCCCCTAAATATCCATGGAGCCATTGTCATTAGGCTTCACCTCCATCTTAGAGTTTCTCGTATCAGCAAGACCACTTAACTGACCACCCAAATTAACCGACACCTTAAGCCCTTACACTAGGGAGCTCTCTAGCAGACCATCCTTACCAGGAATAGTGTTCCCCAATGAAGCATTTTGAACACAATAAAAATTTGAAGGATCCACATCACCCAAAGGATGACAACCCTTCAAACCCTCTTTTCTAGAAGACAATGCAAGATTCACATTCGAACCAAGGGAAACCACCTCAATTTTCCTTTTGGCCAAAGCTTTAACTTTCTTCAGGCCTTTGGTTTTCCCCTTCAAATATTTTCTAACAAAATTAGCCATAGTCTCTTGCAACTCCACATCAGTCTCATAGCCCTTACCCCATTCTTTTGATTCCTCATCCCTTTCACCAGAAGAGTCCACAGACATATCCTCATATTCTGACTCTTCCTCCTCTGAACTACCGAACCATTCACCAAAAGAGTCTCCTATTTCATACCCATCATTTTTAACTTCCTTCTTACCATGAGTTTTAGGGGAGACCGAGATCAACTTTAGCTTTATATGAGAAAAAATAAAACACATAAACCCTTGATGAAGAACCGCCTTCTTAGGGTTCTTTTTGTGTTCTTCAATACTCTTCTCCATAGAATGTAACAGGTAAAAAGGAAATGAGACCGAAACATTAAGCCTAAAATGATTTAAGAGCATAAAATGGTGAGTATAAACCATAGAGAATCTACCTTCAATGGTGAAGTAGTGCATAATGGCCAACACGAGGTCCATCCAAAGTGGCTTTAGGGACTTCCTAGAGTAACTTCCACTTCCAATTTCCTTAACCTTCTTCCTCTTGTCATGTTTAAAGAAATTCACAAAAGCCTTCTTAGCCACTCCCTTGTCTCTTAAAAACTTTCTCCCAACAACTGAAAGACCAGTTAGGTACCTCTGCAATAAAATCCTCTTCAATTCAAAACTCAATGCCCTAGTAACGTAGAGACCTCCCATTCCATCCTTTCACAAAGAAATCCATTACATCAAGTTTTGGGCCTTGAATTCTCTACATAAATTGAGTAACCCCCCAATTCCAAGTACTCCCACACAGTAGCATTTTTTTGAAACTCTTCACAAGAACTCGGCTCAATTCTACAAAGGTCACCACCCATAGTGACAGGAAACAAACAAAAACTGAAGAACACCTAGAAGAAATGAAAAAGTAAAATGAACTAGGTGGTACTGAAAATAATACAATAGGGTAAAAGCAAGAAGTTGGGTACATGAAGAGGGGAAATTTCAGGAAAAACAAAAATTTTCGCAAGAAACACATACGCATTTTCAAAAAAATGCGTACATGTTACGAATCAGGTACCCGAGCCAGAATTTGAAAGCGTACACATTTAGCTTCGGGTATGCGAACCAAAACACGTATGAATTATGAAACGTGTACTCATTTAGAATGTGTACGCATTTCAAAATGCATACACGTTTTGTGAAAGTTTTTTTTTTAATAAGCGACTCTATTTCATTTTTCTCACCATTTTAGTCTGTGCCAAAGAAGAACAAAGGAGATTGTGTATGTGTTTGAAAGGCCTTGATTGAAGAAAAATTTGACTGCCACCTCCTCCCATCGACACAGCTGACCTCATTTACATCCAGGTTGGTTGAATTCTTCCTTTTTTTGCTTTAATTCTTGTTTTTTTATTTGTAATTAGTATTCAGTTTTTGTTTGTTTAGTGTGTTTTAGTTCAATGTTTTATAGTTTTTAATTGCATTTAAAAAACCAAAAATGCCAACGAAACAAAGAAATTTAAATTGTAAATTGAAAACCATAAAAACTAAACCTAAATTGGACACATTTAACTTAGAAATCAAAACCCTAGAAACCCTAGGTTACCAAATTTACATAGTTCCCTAAAAAATAATTTACAGGGGTTAATCCTTGGACCTAAACCATAAAACATAAACCTAAAATCCTAAATTAGGGCTCCTCAAGGAGGTTTAGATTACATTTTATATTTGACATAACCTTCTTTGTATGACTTTTACTCTCACTCATGGTTCTTAGTTTATTTAGGGTGGAAGTGATGAAAATTTCAATATTAGGGGCATGTGATATAATAGAAGAGGTAAAATAAGGATGTGTAGTAAGATTTGATGACATAACATGTAGGGAGGGATCGAAAATTATAGTCCATAGGTTAGGTACACTTTGGTATGTCATTAGTGATCCACACAACTACCAATGAAATTCATAATTGACTAATAAAGGAGGTACAAACAATCGATGCATAGATCTATATATTAACCAACAAATTGATTTAATTATAATATGTTCACATTTAATATAAATTTGATAGCTAATTTTATCTCAAAAAACTTCATGATTGTATAATTTAACTTGAGAAAGTGTACTAGTGAAGTAAAATAATGTGCCTCATGTGAAACTATGTGCTTGATTTAATAAGTTCATATATCATGATGCTAGTTGATATGAGCATGTAATCACTCTATATCAATGTTGTTAGCTTATATAGTGTATGATGTATTCTCTTAAAAAAACATAGAAATGCAAGTCATACTTGTTAATCTAGACTATGCACAATATGGATAGAGCTAGACACATAAATGTTATTAAATCAAATAAATATTAAAATGTGAAGCATGAATTATTTCTACCCATTTCTTTTATTTGGATGAGACCCTTTGTGAATTATGTAAGGATGCATTATGATCATATTTAAGCCTTAATTTATAGGATGTTATTCATAAGATCTATAGGTTGTGTAATCTAATTCCTATTTTAACTCTCATGTGTAGTGGCATTGTTCTAGATTAAGAAAACTAAATGTTGTACTTTCTCTAAACTAGTGTATGAAAGCTAACTTGTAGCATGAACATTTCAATTTGGAAAATTGAAATTACTTTTTTGAAAAACTTGATAGATGATTCATAAATGCAAGTCATTTCTATAACCAAAGGTTTATTTTCTAAGATTATTTATTTATTGAATTGATCAATTGATTCCTCACTTAGTGGCAATTAGGTTCTTTTTTGAAAACCCATGCATGTCTAGAATTTATATAAATATTCAAAGGAAGAGTCTATGCCATAGAAAAGTTTCAAAAAATATATGATTAAAAAAAAAATTGGGTCTAAATCACTCTAGATCCCCTCTTCCTTTTTAAATCATCCAAGAGTGCTTAGAGGTCCAAATAGGTTCAAAATCCATCATAACTCAACAACTTACTTATAATTGAAATCTTAAAATTCCTAATTGTTTATATATTGAAGCTATTCCTAGAATGCCACATATTTTATTCAAAGCACTAAGTTTAGGTGGCAGGGTTTCTCATTTACTTGTAAAAATTTATTC
>VDFB02070013.1:0-14322 GCA_007258455.2 Sequoia sempervirens | reverse complement strand
ATGGTAGAACCAATAGACTTAATCTTTAGACATTCAATAGTCAATCCCAAATCTTGTTTGCTCTCGATACCAATCTTAATAGGAGGTTGATGAATCAATCAATGATTCATGCTTTAGGTCTTGTTTGAAGACATCTAAGGTGTTCCACCCCACCATTTCACCTATAGACCCTCTAGTACTCAGGATCCCCTGGTCTTGCTCTACCAACCCCAACTATCACCACAAATTCTTTCTACCAAGTCAAATCTTGGTGCAAACTTGCAACTCTATCCTTAGCCCTTAATCCACCCTAAAGGCTACAAACCTCCAAATTAAAGAATTAAACTTTGCAGGGGTGTGGAGGTGCTTAAAAATACTACAATCCATCCTACTATGGTTCTTGAAGGTCCATCTAACTCCATTTCTTGGTCGCTTTCACCAAACCCTCAATTAGGCCTAAAAAGGCTACTAGCCCTAAGATCCCCAATTAGGTCTCCTCCAAGAAAATAGGTTGATTCTCTCAATTTTTCCAAAGAACCCCCAATATTTCTTTGATATTCCTAGTGCATGTGAACACCTCTCAAATATTTTTAAGGTCTTGGGTCTTAACTGCCCGTACAAAGCCTTAGCTTGAAAATGGGAAAATACTAGGGTTTCTTAAGCCATTTTCTAGTTGCCCTCAAACTGTCAAGTCTTTCACCGACCAAATGAGTTGGTAGAGTTTCCTCCTGATCACCAGACCTTGGAAAGACTCCCACCTACCTTCTCCAAAATAAAGTTAGTCAATAATTTGTCACCCGTGCAAATTATGTGCTCAACACTTAAGTCTTCCTAGCCGGGCACTTCCCTGGCTTGCCTAGGGCAAGACTTCCACAGTGGCTCCTGTGCTTCCACAAACCCTAAATCCTACCATATATACACACATGGAGTATATTCATTGTTCCCAAAGGGCTATACAATTTTTACGGTGGGAAAGTGAACTAATACTCCATTTTCTCAAAACTGTCTGGGTCAGACCAGCAACAGTGTGAGAACAAACTATTTATAAACAATGATTGAAATTGAATAAAGAAGACTAATAAATGGCAAAAAATGCTTGAAAAATCACTACACTACGTCCTACACAAAACACAGTGCCATGGTTAATCCATTAAAAGCTCACTTCAAAGCAAAAATCAGAAAAGTCACTCAAAACCCACCGTTTTCTTCAATTCACAAACTTCAAAACAAAAAAAAATGCTTACAACCCTGCTCTTAGGTTGAGGCACACCCTATATAGGTCAAAAAAAGTAGTTATGCCTCCCCTTGGTCGGACGTGTCAGTTACATTGTGGAAAAGTTGCAAAATGCACCATTTTGCAACTTTTGCCAATTTCTAGTAAACTAAGTAAAATGAGTTTCTAAACTCATCCACCCTTCCTCAATTTCTATCCTAGAGATCAAACATATCCCTAAGCTATCTCCTCTACTCAATGGTCAACATGACCTTCATGGTAACACATCAAAAACAAAAATTCATCCTAGATTTCCTAATTGCCTAGTGTGACTGCCTAGTGTTTCCTAGGTGCTCTTAAAAACTAATTCTATTTAATGTAAATTTACTTTAAAAAAATCACCTTTTTTACTCATTAACAAGCCCTGCCTTTGAAGTGTTGTAAAGTCTTGTAACAAGTTTTCACACTCTTCTAGGAATATTTTCACTATTTACACCCTTCTCATACTTTATTTGGCCTCTTTATGCCCTCATAAGTTGTAATTAAGTGTTTTTTTTAATGTTATCTTGAAAAATAACATTAAATGCATCTCTTTTCCTGACACCTATTTTTAGGTCCTAGGTGGGACCCATTCACCATGGGTGGCGAATGAGTCCCCCTTGGCCCCAAATTCAAAATATTTTAAATTTCCTTTTAGAATTTTATTCATAATCACTTGATGTCGGCCTATGATGAGGTATGAATGAATACTAAGGCACAATAATTCTATAAATAAGTGATTTTCACCTCATTTTACATCTCCTCAATAATTTAAGCATTTCATCTCATATTTCAACCATTCAAGCATTTTATAACATCCTTTCAAGCACTATTCAAGCACTTTGAAGCAGCCATTGACATTACTTTAGACTTACATTATCAAGGGTTAGGTAAGTTGATAGCATTTGCATGTTATTAGTTTATCTTTCTTTTTGATTTCATTATCTTTTCAAGGGTTTAATTACCAAAAGTGGATTTAACCAAGGAAAACCCCTATTCACTAACCCTCAATCATTTTTCCCATATTTCATGTTTGTTTATAGCTCTTTGTATGAAAATTTAATAGGTTATTTGGTGTTGAAGATTTATTTTCAAGTCAACTAGGTGCTTCAAGTCAACTTGAGCCAAATTCAATCTTAAAGAGAGTTATTTGTTCATTTTCTGTAGAATTGACTTTGATAACCTGACAAGTAGACTCTTCGAGATCTGTTGTTGTAGAGTTGTTTCCTGATTTTTTAGAAATTTGGGAGAGGACTGATTTTCCACTTGAGGCAAATGAGTCCCACCTTAGGACTGAAAATCTGCATTTTGTTATATTTCGGATCCCGATAGACAGAAACCAACTCTCGACACTTTTTCACAAGGAGGACTACTTCGCCATCCTAAGCGAATGAGTCCCATTGTGAAAATTCAGTAATATTTTTCAACATTTAGAACACTCTAGAATCATCACAATTCATCTAGGTGCACTTAAATTCATCCTTGTACTTTCTGTTTTGCATTATTTCTTCATTTACTTAGTTGTTTTCATATCACAATGTGTTTTCAAACATAGGTGCAATTGCACTTTTGCATTCATTTTCATTCATTCAGATTAGTCAATTACATTTGGTTAATTTCATTTACATTAAGCAAAATTGCATGCATTTTGCTTTGAGTGATATATTAGCATTTTTGGCCCTATAACTCTCCTTTTAGGTGAAAGCCCTAGAAGTGCAAGAGTAGTCCATAAGTTCCCAAAAAACTATGTTTCATTTGGTGAACCCAACTTCTAAACACTTTGAATTTCTGATTGCATTCACTTATTGCATCTTAGATTCCATTTTCATTATCATTCAATTATGGCATTGATTTGTTATTGCATTGTATGACTTTTCATAATTTTGCATTAGTGAAAGCTTCATTTAGATTACATTTAATTGCATTACATGTCATTGAAAAAAGTTAAAATCTGCATTCTGCATCTACCATTGCATTCTTTAGAGCATTTAAATCATCTTTAAATTTCTAAAAAACACTAAAAATCTTCATACTGGGACTCATTCGCCACCCAGGGTGAATTAGTCCCTCTACACTTTTTCAACAACATCTCTGTAATATTTTTAGCCTTTTTCTGTATTACTATTTCTCATTTCTGCATTCTATTTTCCTTTACAGAATATTTTTTTTCCTCATTTATTGTATCTTAGTTTATTTGCATCATGGAATTTTATGTCAATAAGTTTTGGAATTCATTAAAATAATTGGTAGACATGTCCAACTATGCCTTTGGTTGTGACCCTAATGACCTTGAACTCCAACATGCTCTTACAACTCCTAATGATTGTCCTCCTCATGAAGTAGACATCATTAGAGAAGATGATGATAGCATGCAAAAGTTCTACAATGACTACATTGATAACCTAGAAGCCAATGTAGCCTTTTACCCATCCCGAAAATCACAAGACCTTCCCACTATTGCACCTCCTGATCACTTTGAATATTTACATCCTGAAGTCACTATAGGACCTATGGTTCCTCCCTCAAGTGGACCTAGTTCCTCTCACCAATCACATTCACAACCCTTCTATGAGCACAAATTCACAAACATTCCTATCAACCTTGAGGAAATATATGGTAAAGGATTCACTATCTTAAGTAAACAAGGTTGTGATACAAAACATGAACATGACATCCATCAAATTTTTCAACAACAATCAATTGCAACAAACAAAACATGACTTGGATATCATGATCCTTCTCATCTTGAGAGACATCTTCTTCAACCTAGGAGACTTCTAGATATTGGAATGGTGATCTTGAATACTCCTTCTAACTTAAATATTCTCCTTCCATGTGAACAACCACTGTCTCCTTCTAATGATAAGAATGTTAGGATCCCTATGGGTCCTTCTCCTTCTATTCATGAACAAGGAGAATCTAGCAAGCGAAAATGACCTTTCAAACTCAAAAAGATCAAGTTTCCCACACATCCTCCACCTGAATGTGAATAGAGACTTCAACTACTCTTAAATAAAGGTCTTCTACTTTTACCACCTATGAATAGGTTGGTTATTCATCCAAAATACTCTAACATACCATTTTGAAAATATCATTGGATCCTTGGACATCACACTAAAGAATGTTAGACATTGAAGGAAATACTAGACAAGTATCACTTCACTGATACTGATTGTTTCCCTACCATACCTTAAGACAACCAAATGCCATCATCATGCCATAGTTGTAGAATTCCCTATTCTCACTATTCCATGATCCTTTCACATCACCCACTACTTGTCCCTTTTGTTTTCCTTTTCATTTTATGTGTGTATTGTGTTCCCCTCATATTGTGCATTTGATGTTTCCTCTTTTACACCTTCTTCTATTCGTCAGGCATTATGGGTATAAAAGTGTGATCATGATGGCCAAAAAGTGGTGATATGATGGGTATGTGTAGGGTAAGGGTCGCAATTTTTTTACCCAAAATTGATGAAACTAAAAGGGTTTTGGAAGGAGATTCTCGTGTTCCACCAATATAACAATATAAATTATGCTTTTACTTTGAATTTTAATAAATTATTATTATTCATTTTCTATTTGGAATTACAACTAAAAGTCCCCGGATTGATAGTCTTCTTCCGATTGAAAACATGTATAGATTTCAATGGTATCACATTTTTGAATCCAAAACATGTGTCACATTCCATGCTTCTCATATTATAGGATTTTAAAAATAAAATTGAATTTCATGAAGTTTTTATATTTTTTAAATAAAAATTCATAATTAATTATTTACTTGGAAAAATTTTATAAAAAATTTGCATCACATCTAGACACAATAGTCCTCTCTTACTTCTATCTAAAACCCTAAAAAAATAGTATCGCTTTATTGTGGTTAGGTGGTCGACAGACACCCACTTTATTTTTCCATGAAATTTAAGTACCAACCCCTCAAATCATTTTTTCCCCCTATTGCATAAGTGTTTGTTTGTAGCTCTTTTATGTAGATTTTATAGGTTATCAGGTGTTGAATATTGATTTCCAAGTCAAATTTGGAGTCAAATTCAAGCTGGAGAGATATTGGGTCCATTTTCTACAATAACCCACTTCGCAACCCACAAGGTATCTTTTTCTATCTGATGTTGTAGATTTGTCTCCTGATTTTTTAGAAATGTGGGAGAGGACTGATTCACCACCTATGGTGAATGAGTCCCACCTTAGGACTAAAAATATGAATTTTGTTAGATTCTAGATCCCAATAGACATAAACCAGCTCTCGACACTTTTCACCAAGAGGACTAATTCACCACCCTAGGTGAATGATTCCCACTATGAAAATTTAGTAATTTCCATTAGCATTCAAAGCACTCTAGAATCATCACAATTCATCCAGGTGCAATTAGATTCATCCCTGTACTTTTTGTTTTGCATTGTTTCTTCATTTACATAGTTGTTTGCATATCACAATGTGTTTTCAAGTGTAGGTGTAATTGCACTTTTGCATTCATTTTCGGTCATTCAAATTAGTCAATTGCATTTGGTTAAGTTCATTTACATTAAACAACGTTGCATACATTCTGATTTGAGTGATACATTAGCATTTTTGGCCCTATATATTTCCTTCTAGGTGAAAAACCCTAGAAGTGCAATAGTCCATAGGGTCCCAAAAATCTATGTTTCAGAGTCCATCATAGATCTTTCCTTACATTGAATTTTAATTAGGGTTTGCATTAGTTAATTGGCATGCTAGGTTTCAAATTTTTCATTTCATAGAAAGTGCATCTAGGTTGCATTGTTGGCATCTAAATTCATTTAAATTTTCTAAAATTCTGCATTTTTAACTTAGGTCTACATCAAAGCACTCAACAAACATCAAAATCACTCAATTTCTTTTTGAAAATTTTGAAAAAATTCCATACTAGGACTCATTCACCACCTTGGGCGAATCAGTCCCTTTTCACCTCTGAAACTGCCCTTTACAGAACTGAAAACCCTATTTTTTAGGTTTTGTTTCGTACCATTACCTACCTATATCAGTTACTTGAGTTTCTATAACATGCATTTCATTAGATCTAGCTTAAATTATCCCATTTCTTGCATTGCTTAATTTCACATTTAAATCTCCAACATTTCATTTTTTAGATTATTGCATACTGTAATCAGCAACTTTCTTTTACATCTAAAATTACACATAAATCATTGCATTGTGCTTTATTTACTTTTGCATAGCATGTTATTTTACACAAGAGGTGTCTTTGATTTGGTTAAACATGGATTTATAAGAACAATATCCCCTCTTATGAGTTTAATTTTGATTACAACAATGAGGAATATGTTAGTCATAGCTTTGATCAAACCCTTACATTACCCATTGGTGCAAATGGAGGTGTAGACAATCATAACACACATACTTTTTCTTCTCCTGATACCTATCTTATTAGAGAAGAAGGTATCTTGGTGGAGGAAGTTACAATCCTTGAGAGTCTTGATTTTTGATCTCCTCATTCTCCTTTGGAAGATGTTAGACAACAAGAACATGATATCATAGACACATTTCTAAATATCACATTACCTAGTCTCCATAACCATGACAATCAAACTTGTCCATCTCCTAATATCCCTCCTTAGTGTAAAGAGGATAGGTTGGTGTTAGATGAAATCCCTATTAAAAATCATGAAACCCTTGATCCTCCCTTCCCTAATGCTCCTCCCATTTGGGATAATCTATTTGAAAAACATAGTGGTCCTTCTCTTGATGCCTCCCCCACTTTTGATGAAGATGCTTTACAAACTTCAAACTTGGATGAACATATTACAAGCTATCCTACTAGGGTAGATAACATGGCACAAGACAATGATACCTTAAAGACAATGAACACTCAACTAACACCTTCTCCTAATCCTCCTCCTCTTGATAATCCCATCATTGATCATTCCCCTATTGGTGATGAAGCTAATTTTGAAGAACCAAGGCTTACTTTTCAAGAACATGCGGCTTGTTGTTCTCCTAAAAACTCTCCTTCTAGGGAGAATATCATGGTGCTAGAAAAAGGAAACAATAATAGTGTGTCTTCCTTAGATAAAATGGTGATTCTCAATTGCCCTTTATTAGAGATACATCAAACCAAGAACACTAAGGTTATGAATGTGCAAGTTTCCATTAGATCCCCCTTGATCAATGGACCTCATACATACCCCGTGGGACATCCTAACAACCCTCTAATTCTCTACCCACCTCCACTCAAACAACAAACTCAAAATAAACCTAAACTTATCCTTTACCCTCCTCAGAATAATATTTCACAACAACTAATTCATAATACCATTACTCATACATATAACACTAGAAATAATTTGCAACCACAACAACCCACACCAACGCCCTTACATTTTCCAAATCCCATTTTTCCTAGAGATCCTCGATTAAATTCACACATTTAGGAGTGCAATCTTGTTGAATAGCTAAAGAATACTCTTGCTAAGATATCCTTATGGGGTCTAATTCAAGCATCCCCTCACTATCACAACATGATCCAAACATCCTTTCAACAAGTTCCTTTCCCTTATAATGTTCCACCAACTTATATAGCAACCATGATCCAAGGACTAAATGCTGACATTGTTTTCCAACAAAGTGAACTCCCCTCTTTGAATGTGTAAAAACAAAATGAAGCTTTCATGATTATAGGGAAATACAAATGAAAAGGAATAAAGAGAATTCTAGTAGATACTAGTTTTGTCCTCAATGTGTGTAGTGTGACCCTCTGGATAGGCTTGATGTCAAAATAGGCTTTGGTGATATTGGTATTGGCCACAATTGATGTACATTGTCTCAGATTTCAACTTTTGGTACTTATTGATTGGCTTGGGTAATACATGATACACAGATGGTCTACATTGTTGCGTTGGTTGTGATTGTGCACATATTGGTTGGTTTACACCTGATGATATCTTCAATAGTTTGTTCAACTATATTTATAATGATCTCAGTTTAGTTTGGATACTCTTGCATTATTGATTTTTTGTTAGTTTGGTTGGGCCAATTTAGTACTTTGTGGACAGTTCTTTGGATACCTTAAATTTTGTTTTGTAGTGTTGATCATGTTGGATTCATTTGTAGAGGATATATTTATATTTATGGGGTTGATGATTAGGTGAATCATGTTGTTCTGACACTCAGATTGGTTAAATGATATTGATTGATATTTACATTGGCATGTTTATTTTTTAGTCTCTACTTGGTTTTGTTGAGACACATACAAGTGATAGTATTTCATTGCTAAGATTGAAGGTAATTTGGTAAGCTTCAATTTTCATGAAATCATGTATTGCAAATCCACTTTATTCAGATTTTACATGCTCGGTTTACATGGTTTTATCATCCTTGATAACATAGATAGTTTATGTATTTTGCATACAAGTTCAACTTTGGCATTCACAGGTGCTAGTAACAAGTTTATGTGAAGTGAATAATGCTTGGTGATATGTTTTCAATCCCTCTTCAAAGTAATTCTTTATGATTTTTTCACATACTTTCAAAGGTGAACATTTTCATTATATTGGTTTACATAGCATTCCCTTTGTTTCACTCTAGTGTTAAAACATACACAAGGGGCAATCAAAGTAATTGGGTGATTTTTATTTGGTGAATTTAAAATAAATCCATTCATGGATTTGACTTGGAGTACTTGGGATCTTCACATGTGATATGGTTTATATTATAATATATTTCAATTTGTAGCCGGGAATACCATATTACATCATATTCATAATGATTGTTTATTTGTATCAGCTTATGGGAATCTTGGAATAGTCGAAGGCATTCATGTTTCATGTGGTCAATGTTTTGAAAGAAATAATAAAGTCTTTGACAGTGATTACATGGTTAATATGATGTTTTCTTAAGTCCTCTCAAACATCAAGTTTTATCAATTTCTGAAAAGGCAATCTAAAGTCTTGATTCAGAAGAATGTTAGGGAAATCATTAATTATTTTTGGTTTTTCTCTAAACAGAAACCCTAGCACTAGGTCATGGAGAGGTTACAACCTCAATCACAGTGTGTTGTAGCTAGTATTCAAGATTTTTTTTTAGGTATGGAAGTTTTTGAACAATGGTGAGTTAGATGGTGGACTCTCCATGAGCTACAAGCAGAGATAATAGAGGATCTTATGGGATTTTGTTTGTAGTTTGAACCGCCATAACAAAGGTAATATATTTACATTTCTTTGATCTTTCGAAGGTAAATATGGTGAATGGAAAATTAAAAAATGAAAAATAATATTCTTTCAATTTCATACTGGTTACTTACTTTCTAGTTTTAGTTTTAAAGAGATCTTGAGTTTTCTTTAATCTTAATTGAATTTGAAACTATTTTGAACTTGAAGTTCAAACTCAAGGGTTTCTGATGTTTACACAAATGCAAATGCATTTTTTAGTTTTTGAAAAAACCTATTTAAGGGTGTATGTAGGGATCATCATGGAAAAATAGGCCCCTTAAGTGGCAAAAAATTAGAAAATCGCAGTTAGGCAACTTGACTTAAAAATTTGAAAAAAGTATTTTATATTATTTAAAAAAATATGTAACAATAGGAATCTGTAGAAAATTGAATTTAGTTTCTAAACTACTAGGTTTTTTGAAAAAGAAATTCATTTGCAGTAAAAATTGTACCCCTCAAATTTAGTACCAAATTTTAAAAATGTCAAGTTCAAATTCCTAAATTCCTAACTACAATAAAATGATAATATTTTTTTATAATATTTAGATATAATTAGGACTCCATGTCCCATCGTGATGCATATTTTTGTAATTTTTTTCCAAGTAAATAATTAATTAAGGGAATTTTTTTATTACAACTTTTAAAAATATAGAACCTTTTATGTCTCCGACCACCTTTAACTTCATCAAAACTTCATTAAATTCATTTTTCTTTTCTAATCCTATATTATGTGAAGCATAGAATGTGACGATGTTTTGGATTCAAAAATGTGGGATACCGCTTTTGAAACTTATAGATGTTTTTCAATCAGTCTTATCAATCGGGCTTTAGTATTAATTTGAATAGAAAATGAATAATAATTACTTATTAAATTCAAAGTAAAGCATAATTTATGTTGGTGGAAAGTGGAGAATCTCCTTTAAAAACCTCTTTTGTTTCATCAATTGTGGTAAAAAGTCACAAGCCACATACCCATCATATTGCCACTTTTGTCCCATCATGATCCCACACATACCCCTTAACTCAAGGGTTTGAAAATTTTGGAATGAAGGGTTTGCAATTTGTGAATAAGGTTTATTCCAGTCTATAAAAAGCATGGAATCTTCAGCCATTGTAGTGTGATAGAGATTGGAATGAAACAATAGAGTGTTGTTGAAAAGAGAATAAGGGTTATTATAGTGATATTTTTGTATTTTGAAAAATTGTAAGAGAGAGCTTAAATTTTTTATATCTCTAATTCTTATTACAAAGAATGCATATATTTCAATGAGGTTATGTTGGTACTGTTTCATTGAGTACAAATTATAATGGACATTATTGTATATCTTTTATATGTACTCTATTGATGTTTTTTAATTGAAAAAAATGATGCAGTTATATGGTCTTGACAATTTGCATGATTATTGAGAAAATTTGAAAAAGGAGTTGGTACTCCTAACTTGAAGTGGGTGCTTCAATTTGTAAAGGAGTTGGTGCTCCTACTAAAGTTGGTGCTTCAAAATTTTGGTGGAGTTGGTGCTCCTGAATAGTTATAGAGTTGGTGCTCTAAAAAATATTGTAATCAGTTTGGAATTAAGCTTGTAAGGCATTTTGGAGTGGTTTTTCTACCCCAAGAGGGTTTTCCACTTGTCAAAGTTTTATGTTTCTCTTTTTTGTGGTTTGTACTTATCTTTCTTTAATCTTTCATTTAGTCATTTGTGAAAATGGTTTATGCAATGCTATGATACATTATCATAGTTCCAAATTGTCTAAAATTTCAAAGTATAATTGTTCATGTTCAATGTATGAATGTTGAATTCTACCATTAGTGAGTTTGATGTCCTATGTAAAAGAAAGAATTAAAAAGTTGTCCATTCATCATTATGTGAACAATGTATATCATTCTTTGATATGAGTTGTTAAGCATTCATGTTATGTTTGGTTAAGTCATTGGAAAACAATCATTCAAAATTCAGTATTCACATTGCACATATAAGTCACTCATTTTGATCAAGATAAAACTATTCAAATCTGCAATTCAAGTCATAAAAAGTTTTAATTTATACATTACTCTAATTCCCCCCCCTTCTTAGAGTAATTCCACTTCCAAAAATTGGTATCAGAGCATAGGGTCCTGCATTAGGTTTCATACCTAGGATTGATTATGGTCTTGGAAGTCAATATGTCACATGTGCAAGCAGGTTCATCTATTACAAGGGCTCCTCTATTTGATGGCTCTGATTATGTGTTCTAGAAAATCAGAATGGAAACATATTTGATTTCTTTAGATCTTGATGTCTAGAACTTAATGTATAGTAAATACACTATACCTGATACCATACCTACAGATCATGATGAGAAAAGGAAATATGAAATGAATGCAAGAGCTAAACATGCACTCTTGTGTGGCTTGACAAAATATTTATTTGTTAAAGTCATGCATTGTAAATCTACATATGAAATTTGTGAGAAGCTTGAAAATGTGTATCAAGGAAATGAAAAGGTTAAGAAATCCAAAATACTTACTCTCAAGAATCAATTTTAGGAAATGAGAACGAAGGATGATGAAAATATTGTTGATTATTTCTTCAGAATACATGAAGTTGTCAATGCAAGAAGAGGTCTAGGTGAAACAATCACAAAATCTGATGTTTAAAAAGTGATTAGGACTTTGCATCCTAAATTTGAGTCTAAAGTTTCTACTCTTGAAGAAAAGGAGCGTTTTGATTCACTTACCTTGGATAATTTACAAGGAATATTAATAGCCTATGAAATGAGGATAGGAAGCTCTACTTCAACTTCTAAAGAGACTGCTTTTAAAGAAGAAAAGAAATAAGATTTAGACAGTGAATCAGAATTGTCTAATTCTTTAGAAGCTCTTTTAGTGAGGAAGTTGACAAAGAAATATAAAGGAAAAAATTCATTCAAATGTTTTACTTGTGGGAAGTCTGGACACTTTGCTGCTAAGTGTCTTTACGGTGATCAAACCAATGAGGATGAAAAGTCACAAAAATAATATAAGAAAAAGGATTTTGATCCTAAAAAGAAGTTTAACTTGAAAAAGAAAAAGAGTCTCTTTACCAAAGAAGACTCAGATGTTGAGACAGATGACACAAGTGGAGATGAAGATAAAACTTTATTCATGACTAAAGTTGGTTCACAAAAGGTTTCAAATAAAGAATCAAATAATGGGTCTATTTTAGAAAATGATAAAATAGATCTAAAAGGTGAAACTGTATTTATGGCCACAACGAATGAAATGGAACTGCAAGAAAATAGACTTGTAGAGACTTTTCCTTCTAATAAAGAATTGAATGGTTTTGAGAATGAATTGAAAATTTCTCTAAGCAAAATTCAAAATTTGAAGGACTTAGTATACCAGAAAATTCAGATTGAGCAAGATACTGAGAATCTAGTGGGTAAGATTATAATCATTGACAAGGATGCAATTGAAATTCAAGGAAGAAAAATGTTTTATCTTAGAAACTAAAATCAACAATCTTAGAAAGGAATTTGATAATTTTAAAGATTTTTTGAATAAAAAAAGGTCTTATGAAGACAAGTCAGGTCTTTGTTATATGAATGTTTAAAGTGATTTTCTAGATATAAATGTAAAAGCTCAATATGGCAGATCTAGAAAAGCTTCCTACAAGAAGAAAAATAGTCTTTCTAAGACAACTATGCAAAACAAAGTTAAGTTGATTTGGATGCCTAAAAGTAGAAATGTAGAATCAAAACGTATCTTTAGTCAAATTGAATTACATGCTAAAGTTGAAAATACATGGATCTTAGATAGTGGTTGTTTTCATCATATGACAGGGGACAGAAGTATTTTTGCTGAACTTGAATTTGGTGATTTTGGTTTAGTATGGTTTGGTAATGACAATTACATACAAATTATGGAAAAAGGTATAGTAGTTTTTGGTAACACCATTTTCTTGCTAGATGTTTATTATGAAGCAGGTTTAAAACATAATCCATTAAGTGTGACAAAAATGTGTGATTAGGATTTATGTATTCTTTTTTATGAGTGTGGGTTTTAGTTTAAAATGAAATCAAGAGAAATAGTTATTTTTGGTTTGACACAAGGAAATATTTATGAAGTGATTAGTGTGAAAGTGTTTGATCAGATGAGGAGGAGTATCTATGATCTTCCTCCTATTTCATTTCACTAATCAATCTTTTTGATTGCAGGGTGTGTTTAAATTTCTATCTTATATACCTAAAAGTATAAATTGCAATCAGATCTTTGCAATTTAGTTGGTGTTTTGGAATATTTTGAAAATTTTCTTTACATAAAGGATTGTGTGTTAACATTGTCTTGATTATGGCAACAAGATGTAGAAAGTTTTTCTTGAGAATTGATATTAGTTTCTTGGACAATTTTTCTATCTACATAAAGAGGAAGGCTCCATGATAAGAAGAGAGAATTTAGAAAAATCTATGTCTGGGGAGATGGAGAAGAAATATTATGTTTTTTTAAGTCATGCTATTTTTTCTACTTCATGAAGCAATGTGGAACAGGGTTTCAAGGCTTCTCAAAATAGTCTTGTCTAGATGCTCTTTAAAGTATGCATGATCTTAGGGGGAGACATTCTTATCTATTTGCACCATTTGTTTCCTCAAGCATTGATTCATCTCTGAATATTCCACTAGATGGTATTTTGTGCATTTTGATTTTATGGTTGATATAATAGTTTTCTAATGTTTAGATTGGAAAAATAAATTGTTTCAGGTTTCATAGATGATTACTTAAGACAGGACAACATCAATGAAAGCAATATTTGTTGCTTGGACATAGATGCAAGGTGCTTGTAGGCATATGGTAGCAATTCTAGTGTTCTGGCAGTGAGTCTACAGATGATAACGTGATTGAATTGCATAACTCAATGATGATTTTTATATTGCCTATC
>VDFB02070012.1:0-34368 GCA_007258455.2 Sequoia sempervirens | reverse complement strand
TTCCTCAATAAAGGAACACATTTTCATTAGAACGAAGATTTTAAATAGCCCTTTGAAAGTTTAAATGATTATCTTGTCACTCCATTTATTTTACAACTTGTCATACAACATAAACCATTCATCCTTTATAGATCAGCATCAGCCCATGCTCTTATAGCATTGTTTTCTCAACAAGATGAAAAAGGTAAAGAACATCTTGTTTATTCCATTAGTCGAACATTTATTGATTATGAGAAATGATACAGAACAATAAAATATTAGTGTTTGGCTCTTATATTTGGTACCAGTAAGTTGCAACATTACTTATTCAATGTTGAAATACAAGTGATGATGAATTTTGACCATTTAAGACACCTTTTCACTAAAATAGACTTATCAGGACACTTAGCTAAGTGGGTGATGTTGTTAACTAAGTTTGACCTTAAATTTATTTCATAAAAAGCAATTAAGGGTCAAGCCTTGATCAACCAGTTGGTTGATGCTCCTTCCCCTTTAGCATTACCTAGTAATGATTCTTTCCTTGATGATAATGTATTGGCAATCAAAGAAAATTCATGGGAATGATATTTTGATGGATCTAAGTGCAGAGTTGGCTCTGGTGTAGGGGTTATAATAAAACCACCTCTAAAAGAGCCTATTCTCTTATAATATTGGTTAAATATCCTATGTACAAAAAACACTGCTAAGTATGAAGCCTTACTTACTCGATTGTGTGCCACTCTAGTTATGGGTGCTAGAGACATTAAGATATTTGGAGATTCATAATTATTCATCAAATAAAAAAATGAAACATATCAAAAAAAGAATGAAAAATTATCAAAATACAAGGATATCACAATGAATTTGTTAGAGAAGTTTGAATAATTCATCATTGACAACATCACTCAAAAAGATAATCATCATGCAGATGCAATGGCGAGTGTAGGATATGTTATATCCCCTAAAGATCCTTTAAAATACTTCACCTTCATTGTGCATATAGTTATGAAGCCATCAATCAAATATAAAATAGACGAACTGCTAGCAACAACCATTGAAGACACGAGTGAATGGTATGATACAATATTAAATTATTTGAAAGATGGTACCTTTCATGACCCAACAAATAAAAACACTCATTCATCTTCAAAAATTTGAATCTAGATATATCATCTTGATGGACATTTTATATAAAAGGTCCTTTGATGGTCTTTTACTTAGGTGTCTTAAATAATATGAAATCCCTATAGCACTTGAAGAAGCTCATGCAGGTGCTTGTAGGGGGAATTTCAAAGGAATATCATTAGTTAAAAAGCTAATCCACATGGGATATTACTGGTGGAATATGGAATGAGAATGCTTCAAATACATTAAGAAATGTCATAAATGTCAAGAACGTCAAAATTTAATTCATGCTCCTACCTCTGAGCTTCATGCACAAGTTTCAATTTGGCCATTATTAGTATGGGGCTTGGATATCATTAGAAAAATATCCCCACCTTCATTTGTTGGACATATGTTTATAATCACGGCAACCAATTATTTCACGAAATGGATAGAAGCTATTCCATTGCATTCAACAACCACCAATGTAATATGTCATTTCATATTGGAACACATTATTGCTTGCTTTGGACTTCCTTCCATGTTAGTTTCAAACAATAGACACCATTTAAGAATAATGACATGAAGAAGTTCTTGGAAACATTTAATATACAACATCGATTTTCAACGCCTTATTAACCACAATATAATGGAAAAATGGAATTAACTAACAAAAATCTAGAATAAATTCTAAGAAAAATAATCAACAAGAATAATAAATACTAGCATACACAATTAATATATGCACTATGGGCTTATCGTACTATTATCACAACTTCAACGGGAAAAACACCTTACAACCCTTTTTATGGTGTTAAGGAAATTATGCCCTTAGAGTTAGAGATTCCCTTAAGAATCACTCTTCAAGGGCTAATTGATGACAATAATTATAAGGAACAATGATTACACCAACTTGAAATACTCAATGAAAGGCACATCAATTCCCTTGAACATTGTGAAGCTTACCATAAGAAAATGCAATGAAGTTATAATGACCATGTCATCCCTTGCTCAATACACAAGGGTGATTTGTTGCTATATGAGAATCAATGAAACCTCAATACGAACCTGATAAAGAAAGGAAAGTTTAGCCCTAATTGGTTAGGACCTTATCTAGCTAAAGAAAGCTATGGGTCTAGAGCATACTTAATATTTGAAATGGAAAGTACACCTCTTTGTGAACCTATCAATGTCGCCTGTTTGCATTATTATTACACCTATCCTTCCTAAATAGGATGAGTTTTATATCAGCATGTTGTTAGAGTTAATGGATAGTATGCCATTATCTCTCATGCTTGCTTCATTCTTGACACAGTTTTTTGTGTCTTTAATAGTCAAGTAGTAGGGTCCAATTTGGGTTTGGATTCTTACTTTAGTATCATGCTATGTATACCTTATGGTGTATGTTATGTTAGATTAAATCCTTATCTATGTTTAATATTCTATAATTAAATCATGAGTGCATTTAAATTAGCATATCATACTACATCATAAATATAAGAAAACTTAAGAAAAGACATGTGAGATCATGAAGATATTTATTGAATAGTCTAAAAAAGATTATTTAATAAATCACATTGTCATCTAACACATAAATATAAAACTTAAACATGATCATATATACATATATACCATAAAGTTTTAATACATATTATCAATAGTACAGTGTCACTATGGCCTATGACTACTAGATCCCTTAGGATCTGATGTCTGTACCCATTGAGAGATGGTGGTGTGTGATCAAGATCTACTCATGGTAGCCATCTCCCACATAGTTTGTAGTTCCCCATGTGCTTCACCCTCGCATATTAGCGCATCCACTACTCTCACTCTGTGCAGTCTCTATAAACTTGGATTCTAACATTCTCTCTCTATAGCTGCTCAACCTTTGACTATAAGATGGCCTCTCTCTTAGATCTTTGAGCTGGTCAAGCCTCCTATAACTCCACCTCTAGTGTTGATACATGACCCTCACCTTGATTAGAGTTCCTAGATATGCTATTGAATGATCCCATAATCCTCACATAATGCTCAAACAGGTCCATGTGCTACACCATGAACCATGGGGGAATACACTCTATGATAGTAGCCTCATCTGTAGGAAGGGGTGGTACTATCTCAGTAGCTGCATGTTAGAAGAGGTCCTCATGATCTATCATGGGCCCTACAAGATAGAAATCATAAGAATAATCAGTATACACCAACATACTATACATATACATGAGCATGATATACATAAAATCATAAATCATAACAATAAAATATCATCACCTGGGTCTATATCATGACTCGTAGGAATCTCGAACATCCTACCGCTCTCCTTGTGCTCTTGAACACTACCATGTATAGACTGTGACCTCATAACCTTTGTGGGAATTGTATTTCTCCACTGGGGTCTAGGAGCACTAGCCTCACCTCTATCATTGTCCTTGCTCGTAGGGTGACTTTGATCATCCTCAGTCTCCTCATCATCCTCCTCTCCCTCACAGTCGATGTCCTCATCTAACTCCTCACCCCTATTTGGAAATAGTTATGTTGGATCTATACCCTTTCCTTCCTCTCTATCCTCCTCCCTCGGATCTTGCAAAGGTCTTACAAAGCCCATAGTGTTGGAATTGATTGATTCAATATGTAGCTCCCATGAAACACATCCAACGATGAACCTATCACACTATGAATAAATAAGCAAGATATGATTGCCTCGCAACTCAAATATGATGAAAACACAAATTTGCATTATGTGAACAATTGTCGCATTGAATATGTTGTCGTGGAGAGTTGAAAATATTTACAATGAATCAATCCTTATGAAAGGATGAGATCTAACCATAGATTAGGATTAGATTATAACATGACATGTGTCCTCATAGGAATAAATGAGACAATATGTTTTAATATAAGCGGCTTTAAACATACAAAAAGCAACTAATTAATTAAATAAAATAATGAAATAAAAGCACTCCTAAGTTTAGCTTAAGTGTCATAAAGCATAAAGTGACCCAATTAATTAATGATTAATTAATTAATTAGGTGATGAATTTATTACTCTAAAACCAACCCTTAAGATGAGCTAGGGAGAAACTAAACTATGATAAAGAAATACATGAATGGATGCATGAATCAATCTTGACCCATGTACAACAAGCTAATCTCTAATAACTAGATAAAGGGAGAAAACCACATGGGAATAAATCTCCCCTCCAAAAGAGAGAAAAGAAAAGAATGTAATGCACTAATAGAAGAAGGATAGAAGGTGGATTACATGATACCCCCTAAAGAAAAATTCTATCACATAAGTACATATACAATGGTCTCCATAGGAGAGATAGAAAGAGACTAGAAGGCCCCCCCACAATGAAAAAACTTTTGTCGGAATGGTGGATGCTTGATGTAGAATCCATAAAAGATCCTGAAGTGTAAAATAAAAAACTCCCCTTTGGAAGAAATAGATCCAAAGGATGATGTCAAAAAAACCCTATGAAGAGTGATGAACCAATATGTCTCAAGATGTGTGCCATGATAGGATGCTGAAGAATCTCTATGTCTAAACTAAAAGAAATGATGCCAAATCCAAATTGATGTAAATAATCTTGAAATACAACCTCTGAATGCACTGATAATGGTGGTTGTACATTGATAATATAAATTCCAATAGAGAGGGGATGTATGTCCTCAATATAATCCTCAAGATCTACAGTGTGAGACTCAACAAATAATGATGTGTCTGCAATATAAGAATCCTATGATGTAGGAGAAAATGAATGACCAAGATGGTCATGATGCTGAACTAAATCCATAGGGTCCAATATGGAAATACTGATGTTATCAAGAACAATGGATGATTCATGTGTAATCTCATTCTCAAGAGTAGGAACTAGGAGACAAGCCTTTGATCCATCAGAATGTGTAAGACTTGCTAGATACTCTAGGTCCTCTAATGTAGCATCATCAATGGGTATACAATCTGTAGTAGCCATGGGTAAGAGACAATCTAAAGCAAGATTCTTTAGGTATCGAGAGAGATTGGGGTCTTCATGGATCTCCCAAAGATGAGTCCAAAGTGTGTGGGGACAATTAGTGTCTAATACAACACACATAGTGTCAAAATCGACACTAGAACATATAAGTACTACTAAATGATTTCTAATTATATCCCAAGCTATTTTTCTCCTTGGTGTGTTTTGTTTAGGTATGAGGTCATATAAATGAGTCAAAATATTAAGCCACCTACAATGTGTAAGTATGCCCTTTTCCCATGACTCAATTATCTCGTTCTAGGATTACAACTAAAGGGTGAGTAGAAAAACCCATGATTACTCTTCAAATGAAAAAATATGAGAAAAATGACTTTACTACATGAAAATCATGTGAAATATAGCCAAATGACACAAACAAAGCATTCCCAAGTGCCAAAATGTGAAAGTAATTAAGCAATTTGTGTAAACACCAAAAGCTGAATAAAATGTACCAAGAGAAAAATCTAGGAAAATAAGTCTAGTCACTATGTAGAGCACTAAACCAAATTTACAACTCCTATTTGTTTTTGAAAATGGAGACAATATGCAAAAGATATGCCCCCAGAAGCACAAAAATGATGATCTAAGTTTGACTGGAGAAAAATGAAACATAAAAGAAAAATAAATAAAAAATCCTACACCATTGGATCAGGCTTGGAACTAGCTTTCCAATGATTTTTTTTTTCACAAATCTCAGTTCGGATGCAAAAGTTACGACCAAAATACCAAAATTCCTCTAAAATAGTTTGGAGGAAAATCTGGTCGTTAAACTACCTAGTAGCATTAACAACAGTTTATTGATAATGGCGCGATTAGCACTATTTATTTATTTTTTCTTAGATTGCATACCATACCAGGCTGTATGACCCATAAATGAAAAAAAATCGCCTTCTAGAGTCATTGTGTCTGACTTTGACGATTTGATAGCCAATATTGGGGTTTTTGGGTGCTCTGAACATGATGGTGAGGTCCATTGGGGCTCAAAATACTCCAAAATTGCAAGTATGCTATGGATACCCTCATAGATCTAAGAAATGAAAGCCTTTTTCAATGAAATGAAAGGAAAATCTAACTATTCTGGCAGCTTTGGATTCAATGGAATGCTCAAAATTTGACCAAGGATCATAGATATTAATGCATGAGTTGATTTCTTCAAAAAAAGTGGACAAGGAGGCTATAGATCTAGTGCTTTGATACCATGTTATAACTGATTGATTCAATCCACAACTCCCATAAAACACTTGCAATGATAAACCTATCACACTATGAAGAAATAAGCAAGATATGATTGCTCTACAACTCAAATCTGATGAAAACACCAATTTGCATTATGTGAACAACAGTTGCATTGAATATGTTGTCATGGAGAGTTCAAAATAATTACAATGAATCAATCCTTATGAAAAGGATAAAAGCTAACCCTAGATTACAGTTAGATTAGAACATGACAAGTGTCCCCATAGGAATGAGTGAGAACATGTTCTAATATAAGAGGCTTTAACTATGCAAAAAAAACTAATTAATTAAATAAAATAATGAAATAAAGGCACTAGTAAGTTTAGCTTAAATGTAATAAAGCATAAAGTGAGCCAATTAACTAATGATTAATTAATTAATTAGGTGATGACTTTATTACTCTAACACATAGGATAGCCTATAGGAAAGATAGGTCCTAGTCGAACCACCTCTCACAACTCGTCATACTCCTCTATCATACCAATGTAATCAATTTCAGAGACTAGGGGAACATCTATATCCTCCTCCTCTACGTTTCTCCAAAAAATTTCATCTGTTGTTAGTTGTTTAAGGTCCCCAAGTCTACGATCACTTCATTCTAATTGTCTATATGAAGACCATAGTACTGGTCATCTTTGTATCTTCCTGAACTATCTCATGATGTGATCATAGTAGAAGGGTCTCACTATGTGATCATGTTGTCCCAACAAAAGTATATCCCTCTACATTTGCCTCATCCATCCTATAGTGTCTAGCCAGAAGAGCTCCATTAGATAAGGTATCCATACAATATCCTCCTCCATCAGCCTATGAAATATGACCCTCAAAAATTGTACATCATAGTGCTACCACACCTATCCAAGGGGATAACTGAAGGCCCGTGGGTGTCCCACTATAGTGGCAATTAGAAATCCTCTCAGTCTAGTATAGGTAATGTGCTCCAAGCACCAGGTTTATAGTAAAGTGCAATGAAGCATGTTGGTCACCTCTCCATAGGTAAATCAACCCAAGTCATAATATAGGTGTGCTAGTATGCTCTGACCCCATACAAATATGACATGGTAGTGCTCCATGTCTCAGATCATGTGCACTAGTCCCCCTCGAGATGTGCCTTGGAGCCATTGGGAACTAGTACCAGTGCTACTATGTAGATCATGATGTGTCTGACAAGTGGTGATTGCGCATGTAAAAGACATGCAAGCTCAATGTGTGGTCCTATGCTTCTATGATGAACAAGTCTCCCTAGGAAATACTCAGTGTTAGACCACATGTCCTCAAAGCTCCTGCCATGTTCTACAAAAACCCTCTCACTTTAAATGGGCACCCATAGTATCCAGTGCACATCTTCCAATGTGATAGTCATCTCTCTTGTAGGTAAGTGAAATTTGCACATATCCATGTCCCATCTCTCTGCCAACACCATCAACATGCCATCATGATATCACATCACTAGGGAGAGATAGGCCTAGTAGATGCTTGTCTCCTAGAGGATCTGCACATCCTCAAAGAAAGTAGTTGATTAATTAGCTCTTGTAGATGGCTTAACATTCAATTGCCCAGGTGCTGGCATGATCGAGGTGTATTCTAGAATAGAAACAAAGAAAAATGTCATTTAAAACATCTTAAAAACATATTTTTTTCCTTTAATGGTCAAAACATGTGCTAAAATTTCTCTATAATATCTTAATTAAGGGTTCTAGACACTTTAGTCCTTAACTGGGACACTTTGCCACAAAGTGGGATTCTTTGTGACAAAGTGGGACACTTTGAAAAAATTTAGAAAAATGAAAGAAAATCCCTCCATAGACTCTAAATTCATCTAAAAATTTCATAAAAAACATAAAAAACATACTAAATCAAAGTACAAAAAAGGAAAAAATCCACTCACAATAGGTTGTAACTCATCCCATACGATCACCCCATGTAGTAGTTTGATTTGCAAAAGTGTGGATGGGCATCTGCTCAACATGATGGCTCAATCTACTCCAAGCTCTCTCTAGAAGAAAGGTAAAAGATAAAATGAATATGAATTAACTTGCCTTTATCTTTATATACATGCATATTCAATTCACTTTTTGTTAAAAAGAAAAGAAATGTTTTTTTATTTAAACTAACATATTAGGAGCTAGCGAACTTCATTTTTTGATGTTGTTTATTGTGTTGGAGTCATGGTTCTACTCCCATTCTCATGAAATGTCTATCATTAGTTGCCATGATACTTGGAAATTCCCTTTAATGGACTTGTGTAGTTTGATGTGGTTAGATTGCTACCTTGATATCACCTCTATAAAGCAAGTGAAATCAAGGGGGGGCATACATCCACTCACGAATTCAATTTGCTAGGAAAGTTAGATAAGAGGATTATGCTTGAGCTACTAATGAATCTGTGATGTAGGATGTAGTTCCTAACATTGCAGTTTTTCAGGTAACTATAGTGGGGGTTTCATTCTCCCTAACGAATCCATATGAGTATCCTTTTATAAAGTTACTTTTTCAAGTAATTTAGCTTGCATATTCACATAGTATCATATGGACACTAAAGTGGGGGCTAAATTTAGTGTAGAAAAATGCATACCTTTGAATTTTCACACTTAATTTAGACCTATTTTAGCATACCTAGCATTAAATTACCTTTAGGTCACCTATTATGGGCCCCTAAGATCCCTTTTGGTGCTTCCTAAGGCATATTTCAACTGTAAACCTGACCAAAATCCACAAACAACATTTAATCTTGGCAACCCAACTTTTAAAATTGCAAAATAAGCCTTGTGGGAGAAAGATGCCCTTGTTGGAATCTTAGTCCCCCTTCGTGGGACAAAGATGCCACCTAAGGAACCTTAGTCTTGAGGGATTTATTTTTGGGAATTAAGAGTGTGAAATAAAAATATTTGATTTAATTTGGCATTTTGTCAACCTTTGGGATCTAATATTCAGGTTATTAGATAGGAATAACTATAAAAGTAAGATCCACACCCATTTTAACCTAAATTGAAGAAAGTTGAGATAAGTGAAGCAATTTTTGATTCAAGTTTGAAGGAGAGTTTCAAGAAGCAAGGAATTGAAGTTTTGGAGCAACCTTCTATTGTATTTTTATAGGTTTTCAAGTCCATTTTCTAGTCAAGATCTAGCATTTCCAAAGACTAATGATGGATTACTATGGAGGATCAAAAGAGATTCTAGGTTTGAGGTGCAACTTTCAATACTTCCAAGCCTAAGGAATTATTTCTTGAGTGATTCCATCTTCCATTGTTGTTCTATTTTTTTCCTAAGGAAGGTACATTTCATGTTTATAGCCTACTAGGGTGATTTGAGAACTCCTTTTTAGGTCATTTTCATTTTCCTCTTAGGAATTGTATTCTAACACATTTGAATAGGGTTTCTCCATGTTCTAGCTTGTATAATCTTAGACACTCTCAAGATTAGGGCTCACACACATTTCCATTTTCAGATCTATGCATTTTCATCAATGTTTAATTATTAAACAAGGGGTTTGACTAAGGAAAACCCTTGTAAACAATCAATCAAATTTCCTTTGTTTTGTAGGTTATTTATAGGCTTAGATCTAAAGACTTGGTGAAAAAGGAAGTGAAGACATTAAACCTCAAGATCAGACTCAAAAGATTCCACATCTTCCTAAAAAAATAGTAGTGGGATGAAGACAACAATAAGGGAATCTTAGTCCTCCCTAACATATTTTGACAACATTTTTGCATTTTTGGAATCCTCATTAGATTTCTAAACTTCCCATGTATATACATCCTAACTTTTTGTTGCTTAATTCCATCATTTACACTCATTATCTAGCTTGCATTACTAGGTTTTGTGAGTTGAATGTTAAGTTGTCTTTCACAAGATTTTGCTTGGTGGTGAACCCCTCAAAGCTTAAAGAACCCCCTCCTAGGTCTTCCTTATTGACAATTGACCCACCTTTGGGGTTGATAATCAATATAACTTGGGATCCTAGGACATATTTGAATGACAAGTGGAGAAGTGTGGTGTTCTATGACCTAGGTTATAAAGCAGCTATTTCCCCAATGGTTCAGACTAGTTCAACCTACAAAAAGAACAAAAAATAATAGTGATAGATATGACACAAAAAACTTTGTATGTGTCACTGAGATCAGAAAATATGTTGAACAACAAGTCCATTGTGGTTCACAACCTAATCATTCTATATTTTTTTTCCATGATTACATCATACTTATAGATTTACAAAAACTTAATTTTGTATAGAAATAATTAGAAACATGATATTCACGTTAGGTTGACCAAAATGTAAATTGGAAAATTGACCATTTAATCATAGAGTTAATAGGAAACAATGCAGACAACCACAATTTACAATCCTAAACACAATAAGATCTAATTTAATCAATAGAAAACATGAAATAATAGATAAAACCAAATTCAAACAAATGATACATTTACCTTTACTATTTTTCCATGGATGACTTTCATTGTTCTCTTGTTTGTGGTTTTTCATGTCAGAAATGGGTATGCTATTTTGTTGCTATGAACTTCAAGTATATGTGATTATTTCAATGATGAAAATTTTGAGGTTTCAAGGTTTGTGGTTAACTATCAATGTACTATGAAGGCTTGCTTTTATATAAATTCTTGTTTTAGATGAATTCTCTAGATTCAAAGATGAAAGATGAAGATCAATGGTCAAGGTCCATTGAGAGGAAATATATTGGAGAGTTAACTAGATTGATTGATAAAATCAAGGGAATTGATTTGTTAATTAGTGGAGATTGATTGATTAGCTAATTAGTGGGATTGATTAATCACTAGTATTGATTAATGAATGTGATTGATTGATTAGTCAATGTATTTGATTGATTAATCAATGAAATTGATTGATTATTCAACGTATGAAAGGATAATTAATTAATTAAATAATTAATTAATCATTGGAGCAATGCACAAGTAAAGATTAGATGAATAAATAAAAGTATTTACTAATGGACAATATTGAGATGAAAAACAAGAATTAAATAATTAATTTAATTATTTAATCTAGAAGTGGGAAAGTGGTTCAATGAAATAATCAATAACAATTTAATATAAAAAGGGTGTTTCATGTTTAATTAAACAATTAATTGTAACTATTTAATTAAAATAGAAGAATAAGTGTAGTTAGCAACATAAATAAATAAATAGGATTTATTTTATTAATCAAAAAAGAGGAATTAGAATGAATTAATTACATAATATGAAATCACTTAATTAATAGTAGAAAATGATAACTGATAATAATTAAATAATAAGGTATTATTTAATCATTTAGGGAGAAATAGTGAAAATTAGTAAAAAGGTGTTGCTTGTAGACTAGGAAAATTTAGGGTATCTACAAGACCTATGACCTTACCTAATATTATGCATGTCATGCCTAATTATCTTTGATACAATATTCTTTTTGGTATACCATGGATTCATGCCATGGGGGTAGTCCCATCTAATCTTCACCATTGAATGAAGTTTTTTCACAATAAAAAGGTCTATAAGATTGAATTGGATTCAAACCATTACCTTCCAATGATAATAATATTGATGATTTTAAATCACCTATGATTATGCTCTTTGGTTATGATTGGGGATTGTTAAATTTTACACCTTCAATAGGGAGTATAAAATATGACCATAAAATCCTAAAACATAGAAAAAGAGGTGCACCAAAATGGATTAACAAAACGACGCACCTAATTTTACTATGTTGTTTCACTCAATTGTGAAGGCTATAATGCATAAATAACAATCATAAAACAAATGTAACTAATATAGCAATAAAAAGGAAAGTTTCAAGAGGGTAAAATGTTGTGTACCTATTGCAAAAAGTGTTTTCATGGGCCTAACCGAGACTCATTCACCTAATGGCGAATGAGTATTACATAGGGTTTTGGAAAATCAATTTTTAGGTTATATTCTTCAATTTTTTCACTCCTAGATCCTAGTTAGAGACTATCGGAAACCTGAAAATAAATTATGTAGCTTATTTTTTGTGATCTTGAAAGAGGTGAAAATTTTGCCAACTTTTTTTTTCCACTTGATCTTCAACCTAAAATTATCAATCCCACATCAAAGGAAATGAAAAATGTTGTTTTTTTAGAGAATAGTGGTTTTCCTTGGTCAAACCCCAATTTTTTAATTGAACCTTGTGGGTATGTGCAGAATCATCATGGAAAAAATAGGCCCTTAAGTGGCAAAAAATTCAAAAAAATCAAAGTTAGGCAACTTGACGTAAAAATTTGAATAAGTTATCTATATTATTTCAAATATATGTAAGAATAGAATCTGTAGAAAATTGAATGTAGTTTCTAAAATAATAGGTTTATTTAAAAAATAATATATATATTATTGAAATTTTGAAATTTCAATGTAGTAGTACTTAAATTTTGGGAAAACATAAGAAGTAGGTATCTATCTAACCACCCTAAACACAATATCATGATAATATTTTTTATAAGATTTTATATATGAGTAGACGACTTATGTCCCAATGTGATACATTTTTTTTAATTTTATTTTTCCAAGTAAATAATTATTTATGAATTTTGTATTACAACTTTAAAAAAATATAAAAACTCGTATGTCTAACCACCTTAACTTGGTCAAAACTTCATGAATTTTTTATTTATTTTTTTAATTCCTATAGTATGTGAATCATATAATGTGACACATGTTTTGGATTCAAAAAATGTGATACCCTTTGAAAGCTATAGATTTTTTTCAATCAGCCTATCAATTAGGACTTTAGTCATAATTCAAATAAAAAATGAATAAATAATTATTTATTAAATTCAAAGTAAAACATAATTTATATTGGTGGAAAGTTGAGAATCTCCTTTAAAAACCCTTTTCGTTTCATCATTTTTTGTGTAAAAAAAAGTCGTCAGCCACATACCCTACACATACCTATCATATCGCCGCTTTTTGGCCCATCATGATTCAGCACATGCCCTTGTAGTGAAACAATGCATAAAAGGAAAGATGAATGAATAAAATGTAATGTAACAACTCACCAATCCTCAATTGAACCTTGTATTAAAAATCAGAAATTTTTCATGAAGTGGCCTCAATGAATGTAGATCTTGATCATGAGCTTGATTAAAAAAAACTCCTTTGAATATGCTTGATTGATCTTTAATGCTGCATCGACATATTAGCTCAATAACATGCATGATGCAATCCATCTTTGACGTGACAATTGGAACCTTAATTGCTGCAATAATCTTCAATAAATATGCTCTTCAATACATTGGAAATTCTCTTGTGGACTCTTAATCTTGTCATAATAGTGGTTTACAATTCCTGAGAGGAACGAATTTTAGCTGAAATCACATATTTTTAGAAAATATAATGATTTAAGCCTTAAAAAGTTCCATTTTAAGGATTCCAATTGATGAGGGTTTGATCAAATCACCTTAGATCAAACCCCCTTGGATAGAACCTCTCTAGTTTTAAACCATACCTTAAATGCGTCTCCTTTACACCTATCAAAATGCTGATAAAAAAACACTTTTGATTTAGATTTTGGGGGATCATATGAATTCATTTAAAATTTATTTCAAATGATTATGGTATTCCTTAGAACAAGCTATCCAATGAATATAATCTTAATATGTTTTGGTTTTGTTATGTATTTTTTTTTAAGTTTTATTAAACATAAGTTTTTCATCGAAAATGAATTTATTTGTTCTTCACATGTGGAAAAATAGAAGATTATCAAAAAAAAAATTGAAAAATATGAGTGCACTAGATATTGAAGTCCTTGATCCAACAAAAAAAATTAAATTAAATTTTGACATATACAAAAAAGTTACGTGTTATACAGTCGTGTTGTGTCGAATTGTAATTCGTTTGACTTTGAAACTTGATTAAAGAAAAAATATTCAATTAAAAACTATCTAACCAAGTGGAAGCACTAGATATTAGAGTTACAAATCTAAATTTAAAAGAATTAGAATTTTATCCTTCATGGAAAAAAAGTTATACGTTATACAGTGTGCGTCACTTTTTAAAAATGTTGTTTTCTGAAAAAAATCTATTTTTGTGGGAGATGGAAAAAGAAGTGCAATTTGATTCCAAAAATTTTGAAAAAAATATTTTTAAAATCTACAGACAAAATTTGATGAGACTCTAGTTTTCACTATCTTCAAATTCCTCACAGTTTAGCCGCTATAGGTGCCCGAATGTGAAAATTTAGTTAAAAATAATAATTTCAGTGTCCAGTTTGGCCAAAAATTGTAAACCACTATTATGGGATCACCCCTTATAAACTTTCTATTAGGATGCTTGCATAATTTTTTTAGATGAAACTAGGTGAAATAGTCTTATATTTATACTTATCTTACTCTTAATTCCTAAAATTAAAATAACACAAGATGACCTTAGATCTAGGATTTGAAATCATTAAAATATCACCAAAACCATATTCCAAGGGGGGTTCCTAGGGTTAAATGAGGATCCATTCACCATGTGGAAAATGGGGTTGAGCATACTTAACTAGGACACACTTCAAGGGATATTAAATGTTATTTGAAAAGGGGGTCCTAAGACCTAGTGAGGACTCATTCGCCCGGTGGAAAATGGATCCTAGGTCAATAACCTAGGACACATGCATTGTAAAATTAATTGTTGTATAATATTATTTATGAATGTTGAGCTTTATCCCTTCAAATTTATAATTAAGTAAGCTAGGATTTGAATTAAAGGTGCCAATTAAGCTCAAGTAATCCTCAATTAATTAATAAAGCCCTCAATTAGTGTGAAAGTGTAAAGATACACTTTACAACACCCTAAATAAGGAACCATTAAGTCCATTTTATTAAAAAAGGCCCTAAAATTAATGTGAATGTGTGAAACACATTACAACACTAAATCAAGGAAAAATTAGGTTCATTTTAATATTAATTATTCCTAAATTAAGTTTGAAAAAGGGACACTTTTTTCTACACTACATTTAGCCCCCACTTTAGTGAGAGGAGGAACTTGCTTCAAACTTGCACTAATGTAGACATTCAAGAGGGGTCCAATTTTACCAATGTGGATGGTATAGAATGAAAAATATCAAAGAGGGTGGTAAAGCCCCCAAGATCCAAGATCGTACATCAAATTAATAAAATCACAAAGGGAACACACAAAGGTGTATGATATGTAGTAGCAAAACAAGTTACACAAACATATAATTTGAAAGACTAGAAGAAAGAAAAAAAAAATAGAGAGGTGTGGATCAAGCCTTGACTGTTTGTTGAACTTGATGTTGATCAAGCCATAGGTATTTTTCCAAAATGCATGCTCACTTCAGGCTAATGGAACCTCAAGCCATCCACTAGGTGAGTCCTCATAAAAGTTTCTTAGTAAAAAATTTGGGCCTATGTGTCAGCTCTCACTATACTTACCATACCAAAGCTATCCTCCTAATAACTCTGATAGGGTGTCACAACATGAAACATTGAGCTTATGAAAAACATGCAAGTAAAGGTTTTTTTTTAAGGATATTTTTTCTTAGTTTGTGTAAGTTCTCTTCTGAGGAACATCATGCCTAACATCTCCAAGAGAGAACAAATCAAATAAATATCATGTTCTCAGAGGAAATCAAACCTAATGACACCACCTAGAAAAGGATACATCCACAAGAATAAAGAAAATCACACAAAGAAATATGAGTGTTTATGTATTCCCTCACTTTAAAGTGATTGCAAACACCATTGATGTGAGCAACCTTATTTAATGTACAAGAAGACATAAGAGCTTATATGGAAATCCCTATGCCAAGTCATATATTCCTGAATGAAACTACATCATGAATAAAGGGTTTCCCTAGAAATGAAATACTAAATATAACTCATTGGATCACATGCGAGCCACCTTAAGGCATTTCATCCACATTCCAAGCTTTCTCTTATATATACATGGGAGGTGGCCAACTAGCCAAAAGAGACAATGAAAAGTGTCATATGAGGACTTAAGGCTACCTAACCCCCCTTTCCCCCACTTAGTGCAAGACAAGGGTGAGCCAAGATGATTATTGAGAAACATGAAAATCAATAATAATTAGAGGAACTAGGTGATTCAACACAAGGAAGAGCACCATAATCCTTAAGATATTGAATTTTATTACCCAAAGCCTTACATTGAATAGTAGAATGACCATTAACTCTATGATATGCAAAAAATGAACTCATCTTGTACCATTTATTTCATGTTCTTGGAGGGAAATATATCAAGTGATCTTGGAGGAGTCTCGATAAGATACTCTCCTGATCAATAGTAGGAGACGTTTCTTTCTTAGCACAAGATGTCATACACACAATAGATGATAAGGCCTTAGATGAAGATGGACATAGAGGTGGTAATCATAGATGTTTCTTTAAAGAGTATGGTATAGAATTCACTTGTTCTCTATCATTTTGATCAATGGTTTCATTATGTCCATTCTTGGAAAGGGGTTTGTACCCAAGACCACAACACTCTTCCAACTTAGATGAGGGTTTTTTATGCTTCTGAAATGAAGGATTTTGGTACTCAAATCCTTCCTTTCTCTCTTAGGGTTTTGATGAGGGCACAGCCCGAGACTTACAAAATAACCCACAAAACAAGAGAATGATTTTATTATTCAGAAAATGGAGCTTCTTACATGTAGAGGATCTCAAATCCCCAAGTTCTACAATACATGCAAGTTATAGAAAGCTACAGAAACACCCTTTCACAATATGCGAGCTTGTCCCCAAAAAGTTACCCAAAAATTAGAAACCCGCCAATAAATAGAGCTCCTCTTTAGTTTGGAGCCAAAAAAACATTCAAATTTGAGTTTAGGTGGTTTGGCACCAAAAAATTACAACTTGAAGTTCAAATTTCAAAAGAACACTTGCAATTGTATCTTCTAGAAAGTGCGCCAACTTTCCGGGGCCATAACTTTTGATCTGGGACTCTGATTCGCGAACCGTTTGAACTGTTGAAAAGGTCTCAAAGTCAAGAATGCGTTCAAAATTTTCTATGTCAATTTTAGCAAGTTTTGGGGCCGATCCGGGAACTCTAAGTGCCTCAAATCTAACTTGAAAGATTTTTAGGTGCAAATTTGGGAAACTAAAACTGCAATATCTTTCCACCCAGGAATAGAAAATAAAAACCGTAAATTGGGAATTTCATTATGACGAAAAGGGTATCCAAAAATGTAAAAACGTCTAAAAACTGAAACTTGAAATTTAACTATTTTTGGGTGATGCAAGATTGCCCTTACACCACTAGATGCTCTGCATCAGACACCCAGAGTAATTTGAGAAGTGACCCCGTCATGTCTCAGATGGTGGAGGAAAACCCAATTGGTTGACCTCTACCTTAGGCAACTAGGATGAATCTTCAATGGGCCTTCCTTTCCATTTCACCAGATATTCTTCATACTGCCTATTCCTGGTACTCCTTCCCACACGACTATCTAGGATTTCTGCAATCTCCTCCTTTTCTGAAGTAGGTACTGGAATCCCACACTATTCCATCGTTGGTACTTCCTCTATGCCACCTTCATGATACTCTATCAAATCTGAAATGTTGAACATAGGAGAAATGTTGAGTCCATCTGGCAACTCTACCTCATATGCATTCCCTAAATCATGCCTCTTCAAAATTTTACAAGGACCGAACTTCTTCATCTTCAATTTGTTATATGTTCCCACTGGAAACCTTTCTTTCCTCAAGTGGACCATCACTTCATCACCAATCTAAAACTCCTTATACCTCCTCTTCTAATCTGCCTTAGCCTTATGCATATTCATCTTGTTAATATGTTTCTCTTACCTTCTCATGTATATCCTTTATGTGTTCTACAAAATCTTTAGCTTCAGCAGTTATTTTCTTCTCTTAGTCCATCTTCCTCAATTCTGGAGCTGTTCTAGGGCTACCTCCATACACAATCTGGAATGGTGATCTACTAGTGCTTCTGTTGATATAATTATTGTAAGAAAATTCTTCCTGGGGTAAGATCAAGTCCCATCCCTTGGGTTTATCTCCTACCAAACATCTCAGTAGGTTACCTAGACTCATGTTAACAACCTCTGTCTGCCCATCTGTTTGTGGATGGTGTGCAGAACTGAGTTTCAACTATGTCTTTAGCTTCTTCCACAAGGTCCTCCAAAAGTACCCCACAAATTTGGTGTCACGATCTGAAACAATACTCTTTGGCAGACCATGTAGCCTCACCACCTCTTTGAAGAAAAAGTCAGCAATGTGGACTGCATCATGGGTCTTCTGACATGGAATGAAATGTGCCATCTTTGAAAACCTATCAAACACCACAAAGATTGAATCATTCCCTCGTTGTGTCCTTGGCAAACCAAGAACAAATTCCATACTTATATCCTCCCACGACCTCTCTAGTATAGGTAAGGGCTGATATAAGCCTATATTCTAACTCACTCCTTTAGCCATCTAACATACCTTGCAGCTTTGTACAAACTTCTTCACATCCTGTGACAACTGAGGCCAATAATAATGCTCACTGATAATGGCAATGGTCTTATCCTGACCAAAATGTCTTGCCATTCCTCCACTATGCTTCTCTTTTATCAGGTTCTCCCTCATGGAAATCCTTGAGATACACAATTGACTTCCCTTAAATAACATGCCATCTTGGATTATGAAATCCAGCCACCTTGTCCTGTCCACTGTAATAGGTTCCTTGCAAGCTTTCCAAGCCTCTGCAAAATCAGGATCTTCTGCATACAGTGTCTTGAGTCCATTGAACCCAACCACTTCAATCTGCATCTTTGTCATCAATGTATGCCTCCTACTTAAGGCATCTACAATCCTATTTGATTTACTGCTCCTATGTTTCAAAACAAAGGTATAACTCTGCAAAAACTCTACCCATTTCATATGCCTCTGATTTAATTTCCCCTGACTATTTTGGTACTGCAAGGCCTAATGATCAGTATATAGAGAAAATTCCTTTGGCAACAAATAATGTCTCCATTTCTTTAATGCTTGAACTATTGCATAAAATTCTTGATCATATACAGAATACTTTCTCTTGGTATCATTTAAATTTTCACTAAAATAGGCAATGGGCTTACCTTGTTGGCTCAACACTGCTCCAATGGCACAACCACTAGTGTCACAATCCACCTGAAACACCTTGTCGAAATCTAGGAGGGCTAGAATAGGTTGCTCGGTCACCTTTTGCTTCAACAGTTCAAAACTTTTTGCCACTCCAGTGCTCCACTTGAATTCTTTTCTATCCCCTCTCATTGTTTCAGTTAGGGGTCCACAAATACTACTGAAGTTTCTAATGAACTTTTTATAAAAACTAGCCAAACCATGGAAAGATCTCACCTCGGTAGTAGTTCTTGGGGTAGGCTATTCCAGAATAGCCTTCACCTTCTCTGGGTCCATCTTGAGACCTTCTGCTGAGACAACAAACCCCAAGTACACTAACTCCCTCTTCACAAAACTACACTTCTTTAGATTAATCAACGGTTTCTCTTCTCTTAACTTCTCAAAGGCTCTCCGAATATGCATTAGATGCTCATCCAACATCTTACTAAAAATCAAAAATATCATCTAAATACACACAATAACAAAACTTCCCCAAAAATTCTTTTAGTACCTTGTTCATGAGCCGCATGAATGTGCTCGGTGCATTGGTTAGCCCAAAAGGCATGACTAACCACTCGTACAAGCCCTCTTTGGTCTTGAAGGCAATCTTCCATTCATCTCCCTCTCGAATCCAATCTGGTGATATCCACTCTTTAGATCAATCTTCATGAAGTACTGAGCTCCACTCAAATAGTCCATCAGGTCATCCATCCTTGGCAAGGGGAAATCTGTACTTGATTGTTATCTTATTTATGGCTCGGGAATCTGTACACATCCTCCACTCCCCATCCTTCTTTGGTGCTAGTACTACGGGTACTACACATGGGCTCAAACTCTACCGTATCAAACCCTTTCTCAACAACTCGCTTGAACTTGTTTTGTTTAACATTTCTTAACGTGTTCTATGAGCTGTATTTGGAAAAGCGGCTCGAGGAATCAAGTCCAATCGATGGCCGATCTTCCTTGTGGTGGTAAACCATTAGGTACATTATCAAAAAAAACAATATCCACGAAACTCATCCAACTTGTCAAAACTTCTTCTACCTTCTCACTATCCTCCTTACTCACTCTAGGAATCAATGCATAACACATGCTCATGCTTCATACCTTCTAAAAAATTTCTTCCATCTAAATAACAAATTCTAGTGCTACTGCATACCTTTTCTTAGGTCTCCTTCAGGGGTTTCAACTTGTGACGAACCCCATCCTTTGTCAAGGAATAAGTGTTTGCATGGCCATCATGTATAGCTCGCCTATCGAACTGCCACGGCCTCCCCAACAACATGTGACATGCATCCATGAGGATGATATCACAGAGTACCTCATCATGGTAGCTGCCGATATTGAACTTTACTAGGCACTACTCATTGTCCAAAACTTTGTGGTCTTTCTGTAACCAGGCAATCTGATTATTAGTGCTGCCACCATTAATAATGACATCACAACATTTTCCTTCACACTTGCACCTTGTGCGAAATAGATTCTTCCTCTGTTCTGGTTCCTTTTCCTCAGTCACCAGGGCTCTCCTAATCACTAGGGCTTCTCCCCTTTCGGCATCACCTGAATGTTCAGATTGGGCCTCCTCATCTGCATGCGCAACCCTTCCACGACCTTCTGGCCTTTTGTCTACCCTTCCTTGGTGTTGTGGACATTCATAGGCTCGATGCCCTTCTTCACCACACTAGAAATACGTTCCTCTGAAACCACCTCTTCTAGATCCTTGTCCATATCTCCCTCATCCTCTACCTCTTTGATCACCACTGTTTTGATCTCGAGGGCAGTAGAAGTTGTCATTTCTTTGGCTTCGGTTGGTACCCACATCTTCAATTTTCTTTTCATCATCATTTCGGCTTCCTAAAGGTCTTCCATTTCCCCTTCCACTTTGACCTCCTCATCCTTTTTGCTTGCCATCAAATCTTTCGTTCAACTTCTCTTCCACCTTCAGAGCAAACTGATACACATCCTTAATGGTGGTCATTTTGACTAGGCTTAACTCCTCCTGAATGCTCGGTCGTAACCCATTAAGGTATTGGGCTACCTTCTCCTTATTGGCCTATGTGTGGCCTGTTCTGATGATTATCTTGTGAAATTCTTTAGTATATTCTTTCATAGATCCGCTTCCTTGCTTCAACCCTTGCAATTTCTTCAACAGATCTAACTCATAGTCCACTAATATGAACTGCTTCTTCAATTTCTCTACCATGCGATCCCATCTGGTGATATTTCCTCTTCAATTTCTTTCCAACTGGACCTCTTTCCACCAAATACTGGCATGGCCCTTCAGCTTCATTTTTGCAAACTTAACCTGATCTGGGTCCTCTATTTCCTCATACTCAAAATATTCTTCTAGCTCGTTGATCCAGTCGATCAACTCTTTAGGTTTAGACTTCCATAATAACTGGGGACTTCTGCTCTGGGTCTTTTCCCGATCTTCGAAATGGCCCTTATTAGCCACATTTGGTCCGATCAATTTGCTCTTCTTCCTCTTCTACATCTGAACCTTCTTCCTCTCCTTCATCCTCACTTTCCTCCCTCAGGTTTAACCCTCTTCTCAACTGCTCTTGTAATGCATCAATCTATCTTTGGAGGGCTTCCAGTGCATCTCTTCCACCAACATTTCTACCACCTCGACCACCTCTGGCACCACCATGCCTACCAGCATCACTCTTGGAGCCATCTTTCTAGACCTCAACCCACAACCACGGTCTGGTGTGAACTGCCTCACGATTGGCGATCTATCCACACGCTCAAGAAAACCTGGCTCTGATACCACTTGATGAGGGTGCAGCCCGAGATTTAGAAAATAACCCACAAAATAAAGAGAATTTTTATTCAAAAAATGGAGCTTCTTACATGCAGAGGATCTCAAATCCCCAAGTTCTACAATACATACAAGCTACAAAAAGCTACAGAATCACCCTTTCGCAATATGCGAGCTTGTCCCCAAAAAGTTACCCAAAAATTGGAAACCCGCCCATAAATAGAGCTCCTCTTTAGTTTGGAGCCAAAAAAAATTCAAATTTTAGTTTAGGCGGTTTGGGGCTGAAAAATTACAACTTGAAGTTCAAATTTCAAAAGAACACTTGCAATTGTATCTTCTAGAAAGTGTGCCAACTTCCCATGGCCATAACTTTTGATCCGGGACTCCGATTCGCGAACCGTTTGAACCGTTGGAAAGGTCTCGAAGTCAAGAACACAATCAAAATTTTATACACTAATTTTGGAAAGTTTTGGGGCCGATCCAGGAACTCTAAGTGCCTCAAATCTAAGTCGGAAGATTTTTAGGTGCAAATCTAGGAAACTAAAACTGTAATATCTTTCCACCCAGGAATAGAAAATAAAAAAAGTAAATTGAGAATTTCATTATGACGAAAATGGTATCCAAAAATGTAAAAACATATAAAAACTGAGAAACTTGAAATTTAACTATTTTTGGGTGATGCAAGATTGCCCTTACACCACTAGATGCTCCTGCATCAAGTTTTTCACCTAAAAACTGAAGGATGGACCAAAATGCACAATGTTTCACTCAAGATTAATGTAAGGATGGATAGAATATTGATGTAAAGTGTGTAGATGTTTTTGAATTCTTATAGATTCAAATAAATGAATGTAAACTAACCTAGTGCAAGATACTGGAAAACATAGTGTTGATTGCAAATATGAACTAGAAACTTAAACAAATGAAAAGAAAAGTTGATCAAACTAAATAGAGTGTACCTATAAGTAGATTGATATTAGTAGAGAGTCTTGGAATGTTCCAGAAGTCACTTTCAACTACCACTAGGACTAATTCACAATAGATGGTGAATCAGTCCTACTTCTGGTGGAAACTTCCAAAAATAGGTTTCTGAATGCTGATAGTTGAATTCTAAGAAAACTAATTTTCAGGCCTATAGGTGGGACTAATTCACCATGCATGGTGAATTAGTCCTCTTGCAAGAATCTACAAAGTCAAGACTTAATTCTGTAGTTCTAGACATACACTTCTATCTTCTATAGGTGTCTACTTCAGAAATTGTCAGATTCATGTCTAAAAGTGCCTTTTTGTTGATATTTTGACTTGAATGATGAAGAGATAACTTGAATGACTTAAAAAATTTATCTTCAATGATTTCCAAGCTTCCAAGAGTCTTGAATTTGCATACATATAAGACAAAAGAGAGATATGTTGAATGTTAGGGTTTGGGGGTTTTCCTTGGTCAAACCCCATTTAGGTAATTAAACAAAAATGATGAAAGAAAGCAATGAAACATGCAAAAATGGAATTGATTACCTTTCCATGGTGATTTATCTTAAAATTTTGTAGCAATACATGAAGATTCATCCCTTGAATGCTTTAGAAAGATAACTTGATGACTTCTAATGAAGAAACCCTAGCTTGCTTGACTTGGATGAGAAGATAGACAATGAATTAATGATGAGAGATGTAAAAAATGAGTTGTTAGATGTAAAATAAGGATAGAAACATTTATTTATAAACAATTGTGCCTTAGTATCCCAATTATACCTCATCACAGGTCGACATGTGGTGAAATTAAACTTTAAAATTCACTTTTTCCTACTCGAAGGTCAAAATGGGGCCAGATAGGACTCATTCACCAAACATGGTGAATGGGTCCCACCTATATGGTATTTATTCACCATGCATGGTGAATAAGTCCCACAAGGGCTATTCCAACAACTAAGAAGTTGGGAGATAAGGAAATAAGGTTTAAATTACAATTTTGTTGGGTATTTGATCAATTAAAGCCTCAAGATGCACAATATGGGTTAATAGGGGTTTATTAGTGATGATGTAAATGTCAAATAGGGCTTGGGACACAAAAATCAATGTGAATGTGTGATTTAATACATTTTACAACACTAAAGTGAGGTCCACATAGCCTAGGAAGGCACAAGAACCGTTGTGAATGTGCATGACACATTACAACACTAGTTTATCATTAAGTTTAAGTTATAAGCCTTCTAGATTGATGTGATAATGTTATTATTTTTTTTTTATAATGTTGAATTAGGGATAAATAGGTTCATTAAGTTTAGAAAAGCATGAAAGTATCTTCCAACACTTTACAACACCTTTACAAGATGCTAATAAACACATTTTATTCAGTGTGCAAGAGTCCAAGACCTAGTGTGGATGCATAAAATGCCTCACAACACATAATTCAAGGTATCATTAAGTCTAATTAATCCTGAATTAATCCCATGTCAAGAAAAGGGTCCTTTTTTTTACAACACATTTATCCCCCACTTTAGTGAGAGGATGAACTTTCTTCAAACTCGCACTAAAATAGACATTCAAGAGAGATCCACATGTACCAATGCAAATGAAAAAGAATGAAAAATATCAAAGGAGGTTTCCAAGCCCCTAGGATCCAAGATCCTAAGTCAAGCCCCAAAGATACAAAATCATGAAAAATCAAGAATGAGAAGATGAAAATGAAAAGGTGAATCAAGGTTCGACTATTTGTCTAGCTAGTTAAAGATCAAATCAAGGTTGTCTTGTTTGAAAAAGAGAATGTGTACTCACTTTGGGGTGATAGAACACATGACAATCCATCAAGTAAGAAGGCCCAAATGTACTCACTTTGGGGCCAAAAAACTAGTTGTTTCCGGGGTGAGAAATCCCAAGAGGTAAGATACATACACTAGTTGGTATGCACTCACAAACACAAAAAGTGGCTATGGGGAAAAGTCATGCTACTAGGTGGGCTTCCCACTCAACCATATCAAAGTTATACCCATTACTAACTTTAAAAAGGTTCCACAAAGAAAAATTCTTATAAACAAAAGGAAAAGGTACCATAGTCATGCAAGTTGTGTTATGCAGGGTGGCAAAAAGATGCAAAAATGTAAAAATGCAAAAAATGTAAAAATGTAACATGTTTGAAGGATTGTTGTTCACTTCATGTAAGGTTAGTCACTTAGCGAACTATTACCAAAATTTCACCTTAGCTCAATTGAAGGAGCTGGGTGAATGTTGTTATATCATAAGGTGGAATTGCAATTTAAGTTCAAATGTTGTTTTGCTTTATTATCATTATTCATTGAGTAACAATTGTACTTTTAAAGAAGAAATATAGTTTTAGAATGCCATTCAGATGTTCCAAAAATGACAGAAATATAGAGTTGAACAACTACGCAAAATAGCATTTGAAATGCTTTCATTTATTTCATAAAAGGACTCATATTTTACAAGGCTTCATTTGATTTAAACAATTAGAATGATATTACAACATTGCAAGTAAATGAATTTTTATTTTCAAATGAAAAGAAAGAATTGAAATCAAAGATCCACACAAGCAGTGGATGTGATTGTTACAATATATTTCTAATAGCAAATTGCACTACTGAAGATGCAAAAAATAAAACATATAAGTGACGACATAATCATCATTGCTTGATTATCAATGTTTGATGCTAAAATGGTGTACCTTTGTCTTCTTGTGCTCCATCAACCTGTAAGAGGAAAAGAGAGGTGCCAATGGCTCCAATTATGAAGTAACCTATATGAGGCACCCACAATAGTACAACCTACTATTAGCCATGCAATGAAAAAATCAATCAAGTGCAGTACAGAAGAAGTGAGCTGGAGGGAAAATAACAATATCATGATCAACATGTTCTATTTTTATGCTAACATCGTTTATTTCCTTGTGCAGGTATAGGTAAAGTCACGAAGCTGAACATTATTCGAAGACCAAGCATGTGGAGAAAAATGGGCTCCCACAAGGGTAGAGCTCAGCATGCTGCCCTATTCATTAAATGGGTTGATTTTAAAGATACATTATCATGTTCATCAAGAGAAATGAAATACAACTGAAGGAGCAAAAACGGAGTTGTCCATCGAGTAACTGAACCAACTATGCATTCATAACGATTAGGTCATACTTTTTGAGGGCTACAGGTGAACAGTGAGTTTAGTTCACTCAATTTATTTAGTTGAGTACATTTATATCAAACATTGCTGAATAATTCATATTACGTGTTACTTGTTGATCATAATCATATATGTCATGCAAGTTCTAGTTCATCAATTCATTTTTTTCACAGTCAAGGATAGTGAACAGGCATACATTATGCCTTAATGAAGAGTTTTTTTTTTTTTTTTTTATCATGAGAGAGCACAGATTTTGAAAATAGTTTGGTAAGCAAAAACATAAAAATACATGAAGAGTACCATGCTAATCAAGAATACAAAACACGGACAGTGCATTCAGGTGTTAAATGAGCCACCATTTCTAGTTGACTGGTAAAGACAAATACAACATTATGAGTTATGATGAGGAAATGATCATTCTAGAATAATAAGGAAAGAGCAAGCACAGTTTCTTTCCAGATGAAGTTTTGAGTTGTCAGTTATGCATAGGAGCAGATAACTAAGTGCATTCCATAATAATCCAATGTTTCAGCTAAGTATTTTGCATGGGTGCAAGAAATAGAAAGAGGAGTTCACTATAGATTAAATTGCAATTTGTAGTTTCAACCATGGGAGGTTCTGTCTCAAGGAAGACAGCATGGGGTAGTAATATATTCAGAGACTTTTCATATCTTAATCAGAATACACCATTTGGGAGACTCATTCTAACATCCAGGTACATCTACAAGGTTACAGGTATTGCAGAGTTTCGACAAGAATTTTAACATATAAAAGTCATTTTTAGAATGACCAGTTGATGCATTGAATAAGTAATATATAATTTTAGTCAAAGATAATTTTTGTGTGGGAAAGCAAGCAACATGAACTCATATGGCTGTAGTTCAAATTAAGGACTCATTTCCAGAATTTTATAAGTTTGTGTTCATTTTTGCTTCATGAAGAGACAAATACAAAAGCATGTGAAAAGCAAGGAATTCGAATGCTTAAGAAGCCTTTCACATAATTAACTGAAAATACAGAAATTGGAGAGGAATCAAGATTAGTTTTAATAACAAATGCCAAGTATGGGTTTTGCAACTGAAAGTGCAAAAGAAACAATGGTGGTCCAGCTGATTTTTGTATGGGCCGAGTTTACAAACTAAATGAAAAATGAATATATGATACCCACCTTTGGGGTTTGCATTCAAAATGCATGAAAATCAATAACACCGATACCCATATGAAGTTTTCATCTGAAATACAGATTATTCTTCGTGCTTCAAAAGGCCCCATTTGATGGTTTTAACAGATTACAAGACAAAGGTTTTCTTTTGATTCTCAAAGTTAACCACATGGGGTTTCCAACAAAAGTATGAGATAAATTGTTTCTTTTAGATTCAAAGCATATTCATGATGTGTTTTCAACAGGTTCAGCATAAAAAAAAATGCAATAATGAGTTTATTCCAGAATTACAAAGGTTTCCTTTTGTTTTCTGACATACCCATTTTGGGGTGTTTCATAAAATGCAGAATTTCTTCATTTTTACAAGTGCCCATATGGGGTTTCATGTTACAAGCATGAGAACTTTTGAATATACAACGATGGGCTCGAGGGCTCCCTGAAATATGGAGAAACAAACATGATAGGTGTGGCCATTAAGATCTATGAGCTCATGAATAGCAATATAGGAATTACAATGAATGAAGTGTAGCTCAAAACACTCCTTTGTGCTTTCATGTCGCGGCCTATGATGAAACGAGTGGTTCTTCAAAGAAAATCAGAGCACATATTCATGGTTTGGCCTTGTATGGATGCCATAAGTTTGCAAATAGAATCAACTTACTATAGTAATGAAACCTTTAGAAATGCTAATAGAAATACAAAGAAAAATAAACTTACTTGTGCGCCTGGGGAAGAGAGTAAACTCTTAGCCGAGCTCAGTTATATTTCTTGTAATATCTCCTCATGGCACCTCATGGAGAAGGAAGAGAACAATAAGGAAACACATGGAGCCACAAATATATCAGAAATGTGCTTATATCGAGGACTTAAGGCCAAGAAACAACATAAGAAAATGAAGCAAGAAACCTACAGAAAGCTTACAAAACTGTTTACCATTAGAAGCAGGTGAAAATTTGACAGAGATAGTGGCTATGGAGCTCGAACCTCCTTCAAAATCATTCAAAACCTAGCTCATGGCAATGCTTTCCTCTAGACAGAGTTCAAGTTCTTCAAAATGATGAGTGTGAAATGATCATTTTAGGGTTTGACTTTGTTTTGTCCATGCCCTAATGTGAGCCGACATTATAATTGCCCTTTGAATTTTCACCTTTTGACATTAGCATGTGAGAAATTCAAATTAGGTGTTACCTTGTACTATGATTTTAAAATATGAAGCTAATGTTGGAGGCCAAAATCTATATGCCTAGGTTGATATTAAGTCTTTAAGACTTATATTTTGTGCCTTAGGAAAAATATGGGGTTTGAATACCTTGTGTTATTGCTTTGAGGAGAAATTGAGGGTGTAGTGGTGAATACCATATGACCTAGTATCTGACTATTTAACATCAATGATGTATTTAGGGTTCTTATCTAATTGATTTTAAGAGAAATCAATGAGAATTGAAGATATAAGAGAAGATAATAATGTTTAATATTTTTTATGATTTTTGAGAATATCAAAATATTGTAATGGCGAAATAAGGAGATTTTCTTTTTGCAAAATATTTTAATCTTTAATTGGAAAAATAGAGAAATTGTACAAATCTGCAATCCTGTAAAGCTAAATTGTAAAGCGATATCCTATAAATTGCTTTATGATTTCTTGCTATTTTTAGCAGATTTTTATTAACTTTTCTTCTTGGTCGGATTTGAGACCTATCTTGGAGAGATAAGTTGTTTTATGAGCTTTTAAAGCAAGATCAACCTATTTTTAGAGGATTGACAGTGTGATTATAAAACTAGTATGCTTTTTTCTACTTTTAGGAAGTTTTTGAGGCAGTTTGAAGCCTTTTTCCTTGAGCTTTTTTCTGAGCTCAAATTAGGGTTTCTTGAGAGTCATGTTTTGATAGACTTAGTATTTTTAGCTCTCCTTAGGGTAGTAGTTCAGATCGGAGTTTCTAGCTCATACACATTTTGAGCTTGTAAACCTTTTGGTGCTCAATTTCAGATTTAGGCAAAGACTCTTCTAGTTTTAATAGAACAACAGATTTCTCTTTCTTATTTTTTGTCTCAGATTTTGTAATGGCAATTTGATGTATTTGTGTTTTCAAATCAAAATCCTTTTATGTCTTGCTATTATAGGTTGTGTTTCAGAATTACATGTTTTAGGTTCCATGCTGTATTTGTTTTCCAGATCTTCATGCAGATCACTGATGGGATATGTGCTAATGAGATTGTGAGAATTACTATAATAGAGAAGCTATTATGAGTGGTTAAGTCTGAATTTTCATAAGTTTGGTGAATCATCTGTTAGTCATAGGATTTATTTTCAAGTTATCTTTTATCCCTTTCCTCAGAGGTTGTTTTAGAATAGAATTCATCATTCGGAGAACCAACTCACTCTAGAGACTCCTCTTTCATTCAGATCAGCCACATCTGAAAGAGGTTTCCATGTTGCAGTAGGTTGTTGAATATTGCATTCAGCAGGGTGCAAATCTATTGACAATAGTTTTTGGCATGCCCGGTGGGACTCTAAAAAGCAATTTTAGAGAGGTTTTAATCTTTTAAAGTTGTTTTCTGGTGTATGCAGGAGGTTTTTAGCCTTTTGTAGGCCCTTTTCAATAGACCTGGTGACTCCATTCTCTGATCTTCAAGCAGATCTAGTGTGAATAGCACACAAAAGAACACTTACTAAAGCATTGGTTGTTCTCTTCAGAATTATCAGCCTTTGGAGGCATAGACATCAAACACCATGGCAACTCTGAGAAGCCTTTTCTAGTTTCAAAATGATCAAGTGCTGGTATGCTTTTAAAGATTCTAAGTTTTCCTCATTTTTTGCCTTTAGATGAACAAGCATGTTAAGGCTTCATGATAATATGTCATACCATCCAACATATCATGAAAGCCCTACATATCCATATTCGTATCAACCATATCAGTAAAATCATGTTGCTGGTTTTAGTTCCATGACTTTTCAAAACCAACATACCCAATATAGTTGCCACACCCACCCACCCCTGCTCATTATTCATCTCAGGCCTCATATGTTCAAAATTAGTCCCAAGAGATTGAAGACTTGAGCTTCAAAGATATATTGTTGAACTATGAAAGGAAAATGAATGAAAAAGATCAGCAGGAGGGGAATGCAAGTATAAAGAGCACACTACTTGATTATATGAGATAGTTGGAGGAGATCAAGAAGCAACATGAATATAATCAGCACCAGGCAGAGCTGGCCTATCTTCGTGAGCAGAAGTTAGAGGCCTAAAGAACACAGTTTGAGGAGGATTTGGAGAGGGAGGTAGCTGCACAAACGAAGCTTCTTCTTGCTCAGTATCAAATGCATGAAGCCCAAACAACTCCTACCATCTCAGAACACTCTATTCAAGAAGAGGTTCGTGAGTTTAAATTCCCAAGTTTTAAGAAAATTGTGCCTCCTAACCCTACTAAAATCAAAATTCCTAGCTTTAGAGATTTTTTACCTTTGCAAGAATCTAGGTTAGAACATTCTGAACCTATGAGCATTCAAAACCAGCCCATTAGAGAGCAACCTCTTTTCCTCTAGGAGACTCCAGAGATTCACCAAGTTTCCCAACTAGATAAGTCTAATGGTTCTGCCAATACTTGCCTTTACGAGAGTAGATCTATTGTCTTGGAAAAAGACTCATCTTTCACCATGGAAGAAGCTAGAGGAGTAAATTTATTGCATATAGCTATCAAGGAATATCGTTTGTAGCAACAAAAGATTGAATGAGAACAATTGCTGCAACATGCAGAGCAGATGGTTGTTGCTGATTGCACTCCTTTCTCGGCTGAGCCTAAGAATGTTGCATGTGTAGAGGAAGTTGATTCTTTGGAACAACATAATATCGATGATTATTTCAAAGTATCCAATTGGTACAATGATAAAGAATGTCAAGAGTAGTTGTTGCAGGAGTTTCAAGAGGAGGCTGTGTTTGAGGAACCACAAATTCAAGATCAAGAAATGGCCGACAACTCTCAAGTTCTGCCTGATTTGTTCAATGGGTTACCATTCTTTGTGGATAAAAAATTGAGCACCTATCAAATTACATCCATACCAACTCCAGAGCAGTGGGAGGAGGTTTAGAATTTTGATGCTTTGATACCTCAAAAGAGCTGTAGTAAGGTAGAAAATAGTCTCCCTTCACAAAGAACTGAAGATGAGAGAGAAGAAGACATGTTTTGGGATGACCTGGAGACTTTTTTTTCAAATCTAGATGCCAAACACTCATTTTTTGAAAGAGACGGTGTGGAGCAACAACTTGAAGAGGTGATAGGGGGTGTCCAAACTCAAGGTGGGAACAACATGGTTATCGAATACCAAAACTCTGATAAGCACAGTACAATAGCTCGAATAGAACAAAATCAAATTGAGCAAAAGGAAGATACTACTGTCCAAAGTAGGGGTCTTGATATCTTTCCAAGTTTTGATGAATCTAGTCAAGAGGATCCTTTCCAAGCTAACATTGAGCTTTTCTGTTCATGGTTAGAGCATATTCCAATATTTATGGAGGAGCCTAGCTCACCAACCATGGAGGAGGGGTCAGTATGGCAGGCCAACATGCAAGGTGAAGGTGATGTTGTCATCATGGGTCATTTAGGTTGCTTTACTTCCAATCCAAGGCTCTTGAGGGGATGTCCTATTAGGCACCTAACTCGATTAGAAATGAGCAAGGAGAAGCAGCCCCATGATAATGTTGATGTCGAGCAGCAAATGTGGTATTCAATTATGCATGAGCCATTCATATTTCCACCCAATCACCACTGGTTCGGAAGTCTAGAAATGTGGGTAAGTGATTCCTTTTTCCTCCTTGGAAAGGTGTTGCAAAAAATTGCTGAATATTTGATATTTCTCTACATCTTTTGGTGGATTCACAAGCTGATTAAGCTTTGCAGATTACAAAGAAAGGGCAGTTACTTTTTTGAGCTAGTTAATGGTTTTGTTTAAACAACCTTGGCATCATTTAGACTAGGATAGAATAGTTGCAGTCAATAAGTGTGTTTCACACATTTAATTTCAATAGTTTTTCTTTCCCTAAGCATTGCTACGCTTTGTTCTATTGGCCATTAGGGCATGTTAGTTTGCTTTTAGTTTTGTTTCGTTCCTCTTGCTACTGTTTTGATTGTTGCTCTTCAAGTTCTGAGTTTTCAAGAAGGGGAAGAATTGACTCCGCGCCCAATGAATTGTTTAAAGGCCACTAATCTATGCTTAGCAGGCAAGCATATAGTGAAAATCGCCAAAATGTTACCAAATTTTTGCCTCAGCTCAATTGGAGGAGCTTGCTGTTGTTATATCATAAGGTGGAACTGCAGTTTAAGTTCAAATGTTGTTTCACTTTATTATCATTATTCATTGAGTAACAGTTATACTTTTAAAGAAGAAATAGAGTTTTAGAATGCCATTCAGATGTTCCAGAAATGACAGAAATACAAAGTTGAACGAATCAGAAAATAGCATTTGAAATGCTTTTGTTTATTTCATAAAAGGACTCATATTTTACAAGGCTTCATTTGTTTTCAACAATCAAAATGATATTACAACATTGCATGTAAATGCATTTCTCTTTTCAAATGAAAAGAAAGAATTGAAATCAAAGATCCACACAAGTCGTGGGTGTGATTGTTACAATACATTTCTAATAGCACATTGCACTGGGTGATCCCACAATAGTGGTTTACAATTTTTGGCCAAACTGGACACTGATATTTTTTTTTAAACACAATCTCCACATTCGGGCACCTATAGCGATTCAACCGTAAGGAATTTGAAGATGATGCAAACTAGAGTCTTGTCATATTTTATTTGTAGATTCTAAAATTATTTTTTTCAATTTTTTTGGAATCAGATTGCACTTCTTTTTCCATCTCCCACGAAAATTGGTTTTTTTCAAAAAACAGCATTGTTAAAAAGTGACACACACCGTATAACGTATAACTTTTTTCCTTGAAAGATAAAATTCAATTCTTTCAAATTTAGATTTGTAACTCTGATATCTAGTGCTTCCACTTGGTTAGATAGTTTTTAATTGAATATTTTTTCTTTAATCAAGTTTTAAATTTAAATCAATTATAATTCAGACATAACACGACCGTATAACGCATAACTTTTACTGTATGTATCAAAATTCTTTTCTTCTTTTTTTGTTGCATCAAGGACTCCAATATCTAGTGCACTCATATTTTTAAATTTATTTTTTTGATAATCTTCTATTTTTCCACTTGTGCAGAACAAAGAGTTTTATTTTTAGTGAAAAACCTATATTTAATAAAACTTAAAAAATAGATAGATAATATAATCAGAACATACTACAATTATATTTGTTGGATAGCTCGTTTTGAGGGGAACCTGATACTAGTTGGGTTTTTCAGATTTCCTCCATTTTCATTTTCAAATCAAGCTTCGAAATGCAAAATTTTCAACAATTCTGGTGCCTTAGGAAGCAAGGATGAAAAAAAAGGGGTTCGGCCGAACAAGTGTTCAGTCGAACATCTTAGAAATATTCGGTTGAACAGGGGTTCGACCAAACCCATGTTTGGCCGAACCACCAACACATGGAAAAAAAAAAGATTTTAAATGGGTTTAACCGAACATTCTAAGAATGTTCGGTCGAACCCCTTGTTTTTAATATTAATATAGATATTATTATTTATATTGTTTTTAAATGATAACTTAAATTTGATGGCCATATGACCGTATTTAAAGATTTTTGCTATAAAATACAATCAAAATTTTAAGAAGATTGTAAAAAGAGATATTTCAGATAAACTGTGAAAATTTATATAGAATTATAATTATATATATGTTTGATTTATATATAATTTTACATACACTAAGGTATATCATAATGTTTTAAGGGCACCCTTCAATAGATAACCGTAATTAAAAAATTTGTTGA
>VDFB02070011.1:0-12671 GCA_007258455.2 Sequoia sempervirens | reverse complement strand
GATGCACAACTTTAAAGTGTGGTAACCAACACATAAAATGATAGAAGACCAAATCAACCAAAGTTATAAGGCACATATGAATTTGTAACTGCGGTGTATACGTTTCAAAGAGAAGTTAATACAGTTTGAAGTATTAAGGAATAAGTCTACCTGCGCTATAAACAAAGGACACCAACTTATGAATGTGGCCCCATTTTGTAAGTGTTTGGGATGCAAAAGAAGTTTCCAAAATGCGCATGATTCTACAAATAGCCTTGAGACTCAATCAAGAGTAAACTTTGTAGCATTATGTGAATGCATTCAAATTAGGAAGCTTGTTTGTAAGCTTACTATTCATTTGACTCAGTAAACGAGTCTTGTTGTCCCTTATAGCAAGTCGACTCAGCCATTTAAATGGTGAGGACTGTTATGTACTGCAAATATGTGAATTAGCTTGGTGAGTCATTGCATGAGCATAAAAAGGTGGTAGAAATATTAACTTGTTTGTAGCCTTCAGTTGCTCACAATTTAGTATAGAGGTGCTCATTCTACTAATTGCTACACTTATCAATATGATTTCCTTGTGTTGTTCTGCTACAAATTCTGTGCTAAGTGATTTGAGAGTTGCTTGATGTTTTACATTGGTTTTATTGAGAGATTTAGAGAGAAGCTAATAGAGAAATTGGGTTGTTTGTAGTGGAAGTTGCAAGCGATCTTGAGCCATTAAGCTAGGAGGGAAGATTATTCAATTAGAGCTTTAAATAGGCATGCTAATTTCTACTCCTTTGTTATTATGTTGGAAAGATTGTTTATTATGTTAATTATGTTGAAAAGATTGTTTATTATGTTGTCTTGTTGGAAAGATTGTCTTTTATGTGTGTTTTGATGCTTGCAAGTCTTTTGAAAGTTCTTTGATTGTTTCTTGTATTGGGAAACCTTTCTTTTGGGTTTGTACATATATAGTTATTTATACTATAATGGTTTTAATATGATTGTATATTATTTATACTATACATAGAATGTTAGAACTATACGTAGTATGACAATGCTCTAGGTGCATAGCATAAGATAGAGTTGTATTGTGATTCTTATAGAAAATTCATTTAGACATAAGTTAATGGAAAGGTTATTCATGGGGTTAGGATAATCCATGAGAGAGGGGTAACCTTAGAATAGAATACTAATGAGTCAATACAAATCGAGCAATTAAATATGGTGAATAAATGACCTAATTTGAAGTTATTGGGTGATGAATCTTTGGCCAAAGTAGTGTAGATAGCCACTGTCTACACTGTTAGTTCACTATGTGATCCAATTTACATTCTAGGCCGAAGTAATCATATATGAGGTAGTAGACATTATGGTAGCTCTAGATATGTAGGACACATCCCTATGCTCAGAAAAGGCTATTTGAAGGATGAGGTTACCAAACCAATCTCTTCATTGAAGGGAGGGACATCTTACCAAGTTTGGTAGATATGCGGGGGACCACAGTAAGTCCATTTGGTTGGCAAAAAATCGCTTGAGTGATGCTTCTTCTCATGTAGTTGGTGGCCAAGATTTGGGAGGACATTTTTGACCTTTTTATTTCTAGTTCTTGTAAACTTGTTGAAGCAATGTATGTAATCATGTGACCATCTATATGGAAATTGTAATGTGAAATGTTATCTTGAATATATTTATGTAAAGTTAAATCATACTTATATTATTGGAATGATTCTTTGATTATGCAATGAAAAAGTTTGGATAAAGTTGTGTTTCAAATGATGCATTTATTATTGAATAGAAAATAATTTTTTTATTACTTATTACATTAGATGCATAGACAATTTATATGTGGGTAAAGCTTAGTAAAATTACTGGTTAGAACAATGGGTATGTTACACATGGTATCAAAGCTACTAGGTTTAACTCTAGAACCTATGTGTTTACTATGTTGCCAATCCAACATTATATGAGTCTAATGTTTGGAAATTTTTGTGCTAGATGGTGTGTCTCAAGATGACTACGAGAAAGTTAGTAATTGGAAATGAGAGCTACCAATGAGCCAAGAAGGAAAGAGAAGCCTTTGCTCAAACCATTGAGGGAGCTAATTTTGACAATGCCATTTGGTTGAGTGATACTGAGATTTTCATTCATGCCCTTTTGCGAATCAATCAAGAGAAGAGAAGGATGAAAGGGGCTACCAACTTCAACTTCTTACCTTCTATCTCTTCAGCCAAGTTAGACTCTTTGTCACTTTATAAGGATATGCTCTCAAAATGTAGTGTTAGTTTGGAGTCATGATATTTAGGGATCCTCAAGTTCCTCCCTTAGCAAAAGTTATTGAAATAGCCACAAGTGGTGAATCAAAGGGTTATGTACCTCGAAACTATGTCTAAGGATAGATCAAAGGGTTATTATCCTTTCAATGATGTATATGAGAAAAAAATTGAGGGTTATACCCCATGAGTTATGTATTAGAAAATGAATTAGAAGGATATTCTCCCTTAGACTATCTAAATAGTCATTTTATGTAAACTCAAGGAAATTGAAATCCTTTTTTATTATAATAAAAATCTTGTCTTGGAAAAATTTATGAATGAGTTTTTTTAGAATTTCTTATGTGAATGATAGATCTTTTTGGAATACTATTGGCATTGAGAAAACCTTCATAGATCTAATTAAAATTAAACCTTCAGGTATAACTATTCTTGGAAAAATGGTTAGGACAATAACTAACTTTTGGGGAAGTCAAGAAGTAGGTCAAGGTGTTGAGAATGCCAAAGCTAAGTTGGACCGCATTTTGGCTATCATGGATGAAACTAGAACAAGAATAGGAAACCTCAAACACGAAGTTAGGGGAATGGAAATAGAGGAGCAAGAAGTCCCAAATAATAAAGAAGAATTTCCTAACAACGAAGAAGGGGAGAATTCCCATAATCACACTTAATCTAGTGGTCAAGAGAGTGATAGGTCACAATCATATTCCGAGGGAACCAAAAGGAAGCATTTGGAAAGTGAGTTATTACATGACATGAGAAAGATCACACCACCAAAAATTTGAAGGTAGTACTACTGGAGATGTGATAGAAGCATGGCTTATGGATATGGAGAAGTATTTCAAAATAAAAAATTACTTCGAGCTCACTAAAGCCATATGGGGAGCATTTTAGTTGGTTGGTTAAGCATCCAACTAGTGGATGTGTAAGAAAATGGATCTTGGGCTTAGTTAATTAAGTCTCACATGGAGTGAGTTTGTGGAGATTTTTTGAAAGTGATGGCTGCCCCAACTCTTCTATGACCAAAATCTCATTGACTTCCTAAACCTGAGACAGGGTGACTCCTTAGTGAATGAGTATTGGGAGAAGTTCACTCAACTCCTAAAGTATGTACATATGTACCCAAAGGATGAGCAATTTTGTATAAGTTTATCATGGGTCTAAATGTGCAAATAGGTCATGAGGTAGACATACACGGTCCAAATACCATAGATTTGGTGTTTGAGAAGGAAATTAAGTAGGAACAAGGGCTTAAATCTATCTCAAAATACTAGGAGAGACAAAGAAAGAAGCTCGTTTGGACGCAGACCAATCAAGCTCCAAGGAAGCCTAGTGAAGGGAAAAATTTTCAAAAGCAAGGGGATAAGGTACCCAAGAATAATTGGAGTGAACCAAGGAGAGATCGAAGAGGAAATAACAACAATTTCAACAACTTCAAAAACAATGTTGGTGGAAATGAATACAATTCTAGAAGACCTATGAAAATGAGCAGACTAGTGAAGGGATATTTTACATGTGGGGATCACTATGCGAGAAATTGTCCAAGCAAACCATTTGGGACACAACCACATGGTAACTCTCTTCCACCTCAAAGATTTGCTTTCCAACAAAGGATTCATGTTGTTGTGGATAATCGAAAAGCAAAGTACTAGATTACTCCAGTAGAAGTTTCAAGTACTTTGTCTAGAATTCCCATTTCAATTTAAATAGATATTGGTGCAACATAAAATTTCATTTCTCCTAGAGTAGAAATTAAAATGTCTAGAAAATTTGGCTACATGAAAAAGTCTTGGGTTGTATAATATGCAAACCAGACAAGAGTTTAAGTAATTCAATGTCTATTCGAACCAAGAGTTGAACTTCCGAGTTTCTCAACAGAAGTAAATCTGTACATAGCCCCCTTAGGTTCTTATGATGTCATCTTAGGGATGAATTGGTTATGGAAACATAGGGCCGAGGTAGATTTTCATGCTAAAACAATTGAATTCTTAGAGGATCTAGGTAACTGGGTGTCATTACAAGGAACAGTTTGAGAGGTTAAGTTATGAAAAATATCTACTGTATAGATGCATAGGGAAAAGAAGAAAGGTTGTCAACTCTTTGTAGTAAAAATGGAGAAACTTGAGGAATGTAAGGGATTCATTTCTCAAGATGGTATAGTAAATTATGGACTTCAAGACTCCCAAGATGTCAAAAAAAGTGAAATATTGGAATCTAGGAAAATGGATATGGATAAATATCCTATTTTACGTAAGTTTGTGGATGTATTTTGAGAAGAATTACTTGGATTACCACCTAAGAGGGTACTTGATTTCTCCATTGACATAGTACTAGAGTCAGAACCTATATCGAAAGTACCTTATAGAATGACCACAACTGAATTAATGGAGTTAAAGGCACAACTAGAAGAGTTGTTGTCTAAAGGATTGATAAGACCCAACATTTCACTCTAGGGAGTGCCGGTGATCTTTGTAAAGAAGAAGAATGGTAGACTGCACTTTTGTATTGATTATTCGTTTCTTAATAAATCAATGATAAAGAAAAAGTATATGTTGCCATGTATCGATGATCTCTTTGATCAAATGCGAGGAGTAACAATATTTTTGAAGATTGATCTATGTTTTGGTTATCACCAACTAAGAATCAAGGATGAAGATATCTTCAAAACTACTTTTAGGACTAGATATAGACATTATGAGTTCACAGTCCTACCATTTGGGCTAATGAATGCACCAACAACATTCATGAACCTAATGAATAATGTATTTAGAGACCGTTTAGATAGGTTTGTGTTGATATTCTTGGATGACATCTTAATTTACTCCAAGAATGAAAAACATCTCAAGCATCTAGAGATTGTTCTCTAAAGATTGAGAGAGCATAAGTTATGCAGAAAAATCTTGAATTGTACCTTCTTCTAGAAGAAAGTATAGTATTTGGGTCATGTAATTTTGGTTGATGAGATTACGATAGATCCAGTGAAGATAAAAGCAGTGTTAGAGTGGCTGATGCCCAAGAATGCACTAGAAGTTAGAAGTTTTATGGGTTTGGTTGGGTATTACAGTAAGTTTTTCGCAAATTTTTTGAGAATAGCTTTTCCCATCACATCATTGTAAAGGAAGGGGAATAAGTTTGAGTGGTCTGAGAAGTGTCAAGCAATTTTTGACCAACTTAAGGAAAGGTTGACCACAACACCAATACTAAAAGTACCAAATCTAGATGGTAACTTTGTAGTTATTATGGATTCATCTGGAAAAGGGTTGGGTGAAGTATTAATGCATGAGGGGCAAGTCATAGCTTATGAATCAAGGAAGTTGAAACCCTATGAACAAAATTATGCTTCACAATATTTAGAGTTAGTATCTGACTACAATTTCAACATTAGTTATATCAATGGAAAAGAGAATTGGGTTGTCGATGCCTTAGGTTGTAGGAGGCATATCTCCTCTATGATATCAATCCAAATTGACTTCAAGGATCAAGTGTTGCAAAAATATAAAGGTGGCGAGTCTATGAGCAAGTTAGGTAAGCAATTACAGACAATCTAAAAGATCAAAGGTACGAGGGATATCAATTTGAACATAATGGATTATTGAGATTTAAGGGAAGGATTTATGTACCTAACATTGGGGAATTAAGGAGCATACTATGGAAAAAAGTTCGCACCATATTCAGGATATCCTGGTGTAACTAAGATGTTAGTCGTTGTAAAGCCATTATTATTTTGGAAGGGTATGAAAGGGGATGTCATGAGATTTGTACCAAGTTGTTTAGAGTGCCAAAGAGTGAAGGAAAAACATCATCATCCCTTAATATATTGTATCAACATGAAGTTCCAGAAAGTAAGTGACAAGTTATTAGCATGGATTTTGTGCAAGGTTTCCCCTATGTCAAGGAATAAGCACAATGCCATTTTGGTAGTGGTTGAGAATCTTACAAAGGTATCTCACTTCATACTAGGGAATATGGCTGATGGAGCTCCTATAATAGCATGAGATTTTATTCAAGAGATTTAGATTGCATGGGATTCCTGAAAAGATAATTTCTGATAGGGATGCTAGAGTGACATCTAGGTTTTGGAAAACATTGTTTACTTAGCTTGGGACATAGCTAAACATAAGTCTTGCTTATCATCCAAAAACAAATGGAAAAATTGAAAGAGCGAACTAAGTATTAGAAGACCTACTAAGGATGTATTGTATGGATCAACAATACAAGTGGGAGAATTATCTACCTTTGGTAGAGTGAATATAATAACTCCTATCATTCTATGATCAAGATAGCTCCGTTTGAAGTATTATATGACAGGAAGTGTTGAACTTCTATTAGTTGGGATAAATTGGAAGATAGGATAATCCTTGGGCTAGAGATGTCAGAAATGGAGGAATAAGTTGGAATTATCAAGCAAAGGTTAGCAAAAGCCAAATATAGGAAAAAAAGTTACATTGATTCTAAATGAGTACCTAGGAATTCCATAGCAAGGGATAGGGTTTTGTTGTGAGTTAAAACTTGCAAGAGTTCTATCAAGTTTGGAAAGTCATCCAAAATAGCTCTACGCTACGTTGGACCTTTTGAGGTTCTTGAAGAAATCAATCATGTCGTGTATAAAATTACCTTGCCACCAGCTCTTGTCAGGATGCATAACATCTTTCATGTCTCATATCTTAAAAAGTATATATTGGGTGATAACCATGTTATTGATTGGAATGCTTTATAGGTGCAGGACCTAAGGGTGATAACAATCGAGCCTCTCAAGGTGTTCAAAACATGTAAGCTCCACTTGTGCAATAGAGAGGTTCTGCAATGCAAGGTCTAGTGGGATCAGTATGTAGAATATTTTGCCACATGGGAGGATATTTTATGAAAACATTTTCTCCAGCATTAGGGTATGTACAGGTTAATGGTGGGCCAAAAAGTGGCAATGAGAAAAAAAACACGTCTTTCATCGACCGAAAAAATGCGAAAAGAACATGTTGACTTTTTTTAGGCTCGGGTGTCACCATACCAAACACCAAAACTACTTTTACAAATCGGATATCCGATTTGTAAAAAGCATATATTAAAAACTTGTATTGCTTTTTTGAAGTCATTCGGCTAAGAAGAACTCGCGGGCGCACAATGCATCCATTCTTCGCGTAACGGATATCCGATTTAGGCTAAATTTGATTTGGAAAGGTAAGTTTTTTTATTTTTATTTGATTTGATTCAATTTTGATTTAGATTTGAATAATTTCATATGGTTTTTTGTTGATTTTTTTTAAAATAGGGTTTTTGATTGAGTTTTTGTGAAAAAATTGAGTTTAGAATAGATTTTGATAAAAAAATGAATGTTTTTTGTGGATTTTTTTTCACAATAGGGTTTTTGATTGAATTTTTATGAAAAAATTGAATTGAGAATGGATTTTGATAAAAAAAAATGAATGTTTTTTGTGGATTTTTTTTCAAAATAGGGTTTTTGATTGAGTTTTTATGAAACAATTGAGTTCAAAATAGATTTTGATAAAAAAATGAATGTTTTTAATAGATTTTGATTTAAAAATAGTGTTTCATTTATATTGTCTAATTTTAGATTAATTATTTTTTAAATTTAATTAGGCATTATGGTTGTCAAAAATGAGAATGCACAAATTCCACTAGTTGAGAATGAAAATCCACTAGCTGAGAATCAAAATGCAAAAATGCCAAATGCTCCACCACCTCCACAACCATCAATTGAAGACTTAATTCATGAAAAATTGGAGCAATTGAGGGGCATTTGTGATGTTTATAAGAAAATCCCTTGATTATCCCATATGTCAAACACATTGACAAGAATAATTACAAATGTAGAAACCCTCTCCACCCAACATAATGCCTTTCGTTCGTGGCGAGAAACCATGAAGGAATATTATGCATGTGGATTTTCTTATGATGATGTGAAAGATCTCCAAATAAAAAAATCCCAAATAGCCTCTTTATTTATTAACCCCAACATTGGTTTGCCAGTTAATGTTAACAAGCCAAAACTTTCTATAAAATGGTGCACACATAGGGGCATAGTAGATAACTTTTGGGTTCGTTCGTGTATGGTTTTTGATAAACCACCCAACAATAATCTTGATGTACCTTTTTACTTTATTAAAAAATTATATGTTGAGTTTTTGTTAGGGCATCATGTCAATTACTTTGACATTAAACCCTTCCATAGAGGTATGCCTCAGGATAGGCTAGGGGTAGCTAGAGTAGTTAGGTGCCCATATGTTCCCTGTCCTCCCCTTCCTATGCCACCTCTAGTACAACATCCAAATATTACGGAGGATGCAGCCACACAAACTATCCATGCCATTCACTCTTTGAGTGGTCTTTTGGTTTCCCATGCTTCTTCAGTAGCTCAGCCACAGTCTGGTGATCTTGGTGATGGATCCAATGCTATTGCATCATCCTCCTCGGGTCCACATATTTGTGTGCCACATATTTGCAATATGTACCAGCAAATATGCTTGGGTCCTATTGTACAGCCCCTTGAGCATCCATTAGACACTTCTGATTATGACATCCAAGATGTGGAGATTATAGCAGATCACACGCAGGGGAGTGGAGCACACCCTATAGAGTCCTCTCCTGCTAGAGAGGTGGACATTGGAGTAGTTACACAGGTAACATTTAAGGTGTAAATTCATAACTTGCATTTTTTTAAAAATGAATATTAATAAGAGATAGTATCAAGTACTAATATTTATTTACATGGTCTATTTAACAGTTAATGTCTGAGGAGGATCTCACACAGGTGATTGATAGCACCCTTAGGGCCATTTCATTTGGCCTCAACATGCACACAGTATGTATTTTTGCACTCACACATTTACATTTTTTTACTGTATATTTGCTTGTCATTTGAATTGTCAATAATGAAATTATATATTAACTTATATGTTTATCTTACTCTCTGCTTGTAGGAAACACCTAGTGCGAGCGAGGTGCGATGCTCTCCAGACTATGGAGGCACAGTGTTAGATAAGGGAAAGGTAATTGAACTCAAATTTGATTGAATTAAAATTTATAAGATCTTTTATTGATTATGCATACATTGACATAGATTCGTAGTTTCATATGTACTTGTCATTTTTATGTACAAGCAGTTGTGAGCTATACATCATTGTTGATAAGTTCCACAACACCTGAAGGAGTAGGTATTCAAATGCTTGAAGGAGGAGGTGTTGAGACACCTAAAGGAGATACAAAAAAAGATCAACCTAAATAAGTATGTGTTTATTTTATTTTGTGCTTAGTAAATATGTTCTTATTACTGACAATTCTATGCTAACTTGGATCAATTTCATGTTTTTGTTCACATATATAGATTGACATTACAAAAGTTGGTTTGGTTAGTTCTTTGAGAGGGGTATATTCTAAGACTCCTAACCCTTCAAAAGAGACGTATATTTCAGGTAATCAAGATTTCAATTTTAGAGTCCAATTATAATTAAATGTGTATTGATTTTTATGCTAATTATTCAATTTTAAATTATATAGTATAACTAATCTCAATTGTGGTTTGACTTTTTCTTGTGCAGCTACCTTCAAAGCCAACGAGTGCTTCAAAGAGGCTCCATTTTGATGATCCACCAGTAGTTTAGGATGAGATAGACATTTTGGCATGTAAATTTTGAATAGATACCGAGATGGCATATGCCACATATTGTAAAACTTTGTTTGAGTTGGCGTTGATTCCATTTTTGTATATGGACATACACTTGATTATTGGATAATTTGATATATATAGAAGTTGACAATCAAAATTTAGTTTCCTCCTCATGTGCATGATTAAACTCTTTGAAGCAATGGTTAAATATCAATGTACAATAGCATAAAAAGAATGGTTAAATATTATGTAGTTTATATTCATATTGCTGATTACATTGCATTGCACATCTTTCAAACTCAAAGCATTATTTCACATTGCATAAGTAACAACTAGATACTCATATGATTAACCCTACACCATCTGATTTTCTTCTTTGTCAACTTTCCCATGCCTTAGTAAATTTGGTGGTCCATTTGTAACCATCAATTTTTTTATATCACATAAATTCACCTTTTTCAAAAAATTAATATGGCTAGACTCCCATATGAATACTAATAATATATCATATGACCATTCTTCATATACTTATTGGCACTTTGTGTCTTCTTAGATGAGCCAAAAGTTGTTGCCCAACTACCTCTACCTTCATCAATGTTCCATATTTTAATCATTCCATCCCAAGATGTTGTGACCATTTGTTGACTAGAAGATTCAATTATTTGCAGGCATGAAATGACATCATCATGCACTTTGACCTAGAAATTTAGGAAAAGAATACTATTAAAAGTTGTGAGCTCTGTGAAAAATAGATGTTTATCTGACTGCAACACCATCTAAATATGGATTCTTTTAGAAAATAAAAAGCAAGACATAACTTTTAAACAAATAATTTAATCACAATGTATTTTTCACAAAGAAAATTTGTATAAACCGCTTCTCCATAATGGCTAGTATAGAAAATAATTGCATTGGTAGAACAAAACTCCAAAACATTTCTGATTTCCTTGATTAATTGAATCTTAAGTAGAATCCCCACAATAATTATGTTTTACATAAACCGATAGGAAAACAACATTGCTTGGAAAGTGCATCTCTAATATTTTATGTTCCTTGTACAATAATTTAAATACATTTGAAGAAGTTATATGAAAATATAACTTCTTAAATTCTTCTTTAATTTGAAGGTTAGTTTTGATAGTGAGTAATTTATTTCATAGATGGATTTTAGCTTTTGCTTGATTGTTGTGCACTGTACTTTCTTCTATAAATAAAATGAGACATGCTAATGCACATTTTCACTATAATTTCTCTATTTTCTTCCTCAACATATCTCTCTCTTGGGCTTTGATACAACCCTGTCAGGGCCTGTCCTAATCACATTTAGCCCAAATAAAAAAGAAAAGTTCATGCATTGCTTCTCCCTACACTAGCAGACCCTGGCTGGAGGTTTTATTTGATATTGTCAACAAACATACATCTGGTTGTCTGAATGAATGGGGGAGTTACAGCCTTCCCAATCAAGAGGTCATGACTTGTCAGAACTGATTAAAGCAATTCAAGACTTATGTCATAGGATGAGAACATTTGACCATAGGCTCAATGATAAATGCAATGATCCTTAACTAAATTATTCATACAAATTTCTTAGATTTGGAATAATTCAATGAAAATTAGCCAAAACATTTAAACAAGATATTTAGATCTAAAACATTCACATATGATAAATAGATCTACACATATAAGTTGGTTGGAATAGAGTATTTAATTCAAATAACTCACTTCATGATTACAATTTTTTTGCTTCAATTGTTTGCTCATAACCAAGATTACAATGATCAAATTTTTTTTTAGAAAATTATTGGGATGCTGAAATCCACTATGCTTGGTGTATAGATGTAACCTTTATGTGAAATTTCCCTCACAAATCCAAACAAGTTTCATCCTCCAAACTCTAGGAAACCAATGGGGTTTCGTCAAAAAATCTCCATAACCTAAGGGTTTTTGTCCTTAGATTCAACAAGTGAACACAAGTGTCCGACTTTGCAATTTTGGATTTGTTGAGATGATGTCCAAAGATTATCCAAACTAATGAATTTTTATTCCTTATATAGAGGTTGAAGGCCTAACATGGGTCCAAAGTTTCTTGCCATTTTCTCACATTCAAATTTGGGCTCATTAATTGCATTCTTGGTTAGTCGTGGTCATGGGTGGAGTCCATTCAAATGGTGAGGTTTTGTGAAAGTGCATGCTTGAGTGTGGAGATCTAGGGAAATGATTGCTTTAAGTTCAAGCAAATAATTATCCCAAGGTCCAACATCAAGGGTTCAGGCGATGGGATTCTTGGGTGTTAGGACACAAGACAATGGGGATCTAGGGGTTTGAGGATTAGGATACCCCATTGGCTCTTTTACAAACGTAAGACATCATCAAAAGTCCCAAAGATCCAAAGAGGAATGTATGGTTTGAGAAGTGGTGGTCAAGGTATTAGGGTGTTATGCGAATGGAAAGGAAAAATTTCAAAGGCCCACAAGAGAAGGAAGTGGGAGGTGTAGGCACAAGGAATGAAAGAAATGCATGATAGTATTAGAGAGTCTGAAATCCCACCCAAAGTAGGAAAGTGGCCCATCTTTCAAACTCAAAGCATTATTTTGTATCATTGTTACATTGGTCTTGAGAGTGGTAGCTTAATAGAGGTGTTTGAAGTGATTTAGAGGTCGGTTTTAGGGTAGTTAAGGTGTTTGAAGTGATTTAGAGGTTGCTTTTAGAGAAGAGAGATGTTCAAGAGTACATCAAGTCAGTGAGAACCGAAGTGTAATGTGTTTTAGTTTGTGGTACTCCTTTGTTTCTCTGTAGATGTGTGATAAATT
>VDFB02070010.1:0-11924 GCA_007258455.2 Sequoia sempervirens | reverse complement strand
GAAATGGCTGTATACCCGTTTTCAGAGCTGGAGTTAATCTCAGCACGCAACAGATCTCCAGCACTCAGATGTGTAAATCCATATTTTTTAACAATCTTTGCACACTGAGTACCTTTTCCACTGCCTGGACCACCTGAAGACAAGAGCAGACAAAAAACATCAAATTCTAGATTTTGAAGCTTTTATTTAATAGAAGTTTGAACACATATTTATACAAGCCTTGATTTAGAGATCCACAATTAGAGTGCATTACGTGGTCATAATGCAGAAAAATCTACAACAACAAATCATCCAGTTTTGTTTCTCAATGTTAGTAGGTTGTCTTCAGATATCTTGTACTTGATGCATGAGTTAAGACAGGAAACAGCAATAAATTCTTCAATATTTTAAACCCACCATAAAATGTAACTTTGAACAAAAGCTATACAGTATCCACTAGAATTAGATCTGCGGGCCTATGATTATAGTACATTACATTGTCAGACCACAACCAAAACTAAATTAAACAAATCATCCAATTTAATTCCTTATTGCACATATTCTCCAATGATGTTGAGTTTTCTTTTCTAGCTAACTGTTCTGTTTTTTTGTGCATTTAATTCTAGCTCTGCAATTTATTTTCTTCGTAAAATCAAAATGTTGTTGCATTTTATTTATTTTGAAGTTAAACATTTGATTTTTTTATAGCCAATGATCAAGAAAATATTGAGTTACAAGGATAAAAATATAGATCCAAAAGATTTTTTGGAAAAACCATCATTCTATTTTGCATTAACACACCCACATGTGTGTGTGTGAGTGTGCATGCGCTTATTTTTTAGAGTAAATATAAGAAACTGATTTATAAATATTCAAAAAATTATGCAGAAATGTTTTAAAATGATATTGAAAAAAACAAGGAGGGTTTACTAATTACTAGAGGAAAATTTGAAGATCATCCAGCAGCAGGAGGCAATACATAATACACACAACTAAACTGTAGAAAAATGTAGCCTTTCCTTGTTAATGTAAGATGTTAGTAAGCAGATAAACTGGCTGTTTCTTTATTGAACAGTTTTTTTGACAAAGCTTCTTTTCTTGCTAACAATGTAAGTTGGATGGATATTGATACAAGTACCGACACAGATATGCTATCCAGTGTGGATATGGAAATTTTCAAACCTTAATAAGACGGAGAGATATGTGGGAAAGTAAAATTTTTAAAAATACAAAACAACTAAAAATTAAAATAGAAATTATTAACAGCCTGACTGAACACCACTCAACAAAACACTAAAACTGGATAACATTTCTTTTAAAACAATCATTAGGAAGCAAGTTTATGATATTCTTTTCACAGTGTTCCATAAATTCTTCATAGTGGAATTATCTCATCATGCAATAATTAATTTAAGGTATTCATAAGAAGAGCTTGAAAAGTCTCTCAAGTCATCCTACAGCCTTCTACAGTGTTTTCACAATCATAGCACTTCCTGCAACTTCCAATGGCTGCAGTGGAAGTTCTAACTCGAAGAGACTGTGTGTCTTCTCAACCAACACCTGCCCGAGAATAATGTGTTTTTTATTGTTTTCTGTATTTTTGGTTTGTAATGTCCCCTTTTTCATGAGCATCAGTTTTTAGAAGTGTTAGCCTATATCTTCGACCCTTGTGGGCTAACTGGTTTGGTTAGAGGGTCAATGGTATCTTCTGGAGAGTTTGATCGATTTCATTTCTGAGATCATGGATTGGCTCATTGCAGGCTTTGGCAGTACAGGAGTTTGTTTGCTTCTGACGGCACTGAATTCTGTGGAGAATTGAGGGAGATAGGCTTACTTAAGTGATTTAAGTTATATTTTAACTTAAAGTCTTTTTATAAAGTCAAATTGACTTTATAATTTGTATATCACTTAAATAAGTCTAAAGTGAGTGTTTTAAAGTATTTTATTTAATCACTTAAAGGAGGCACCATAAATCAAAGTTAGGACTATGGAAAGTGACTTAAGTTTATTTCCATAAATTTAAATGATCTAAAACCCTAAAATGTACGGCCTCCTTGGGTTTTCACCTCCTTTTCTATATAAGGGATTTGGGCAATGAGAAACTCAACCTTTTGACAATTTCGACTTTGCCTTGTGCTATTTCTTGTGCATTCTCCTGTGATCAGGGTTTGAACAATTTATCCATTGGAGAACGATACCTCTTCAGTGTGGAGCACTCTTGAGATTGTGAAAGATCAATCGAATCAGTGCAGTTGAGAGCTTCATTCAGAGGTTCTACAGGCTTCAATCAGAGGTTTATTATTTGGTTTTCAGTTCAGAAGAGGGTTTCTTCATCTTGAGGCGTCCTCTCCAGCAACTCCTCAGCTTTCATCTTTGATTCTTCAGTAGTTGACTTGGGCTGTACTTTTACCTTGGGTTTTGTGCATTTCTGGAAAGGCGTGTGAAGGAAGTAATTGAAACGCCTTCTTCTTTGCTCCTTTTTGTGCTTCTATCTTGGCGTCTACTTCTACCAGGGCATTGTATCTCATTTTGGAGTGGGAGAAGTTAGATCTGGAGCTTTGGCGTGCTTATTTGCTTGATTTCACCATTTCCGGCTGTCAAACTGGCTTATTTCTTTAATTAAATAATCTGGAGATATTCTGGTATGTTTATCAATTGCAATCTATTTGTTACAGTTAAATAATGTCTTCTACACTTTCATTCTGAAGAAAATAGTGCAAATTTACATTTTATGAGCATTTATGTTGTGCGCCCCTTCTCTTCTGTCTATCAAACTTTCTCTAAAAAACTAAATAACACTAAAAGACTTAAGAAAATTGGTTTGAGTTGAGAGCCAACGTGGCTCATCACATGGTTTTTGGTAGGTTTTTGCATATAAAGAGAAAATGCGATTTTGCAAGGAAAAGACTGGAAAAATAATATAAAATGCCAGATGCATATAAACTACAGAATATCATTCAAATATTGATGCCAGATGGTTTATTAATCATTCTGAATGATTACACTGTGATTTATAACAACATGCAAAGGAAAGACAATAGTATTTATTTTGGAAAACCTGATTATTGCAGCCGCCAGAAGATAGGTAATAAATTCACGGCCCAAATAAAAGAGTAATCTACAGACTCCAGAATCTACGCCAAATCTCCAGAATACCTAGGCGCCCAAGATAGAAGTAGCAGAACATCAAAAATCAAGGTGTCCAGCTAAATGTAAAAGGTACGGCCTCGCTGCTGCAGTAGTACGGCTTGTACCAGCAAATAAGAAATTCGTACGGCCTTGAGATATGTGCCAGATGCAAGATAAAACACTGCCAATATAATATTCGCCTTCTGGAAAGTGAATTGATCCAACCCTGAATGAAATCCAACTGTGAAACTCTGTAATAACCTCTGAGTGAAGTTATTCAACTGACAATCTTCAACTGGTATTGCATAGTCTCAGTATGCCTGACTTCTGAAGAGGGAACGTTCTCCAAAATCAATTAGTCTGCAGAAACCCTAGCTTCGCAAACCCCAATGCTCCGAGAGAAAGTAAGACAAATTTGAATAATCATAACATGAGTTCGATTTGTCCTTGAGAGAATATATATGTCTTTCTCAAAAATGCGACTTTCCTCATTAATTCATAAAAATGCATTTAATAATAAATATTCGTCCTTTTAATACTTTGGCTAATATTTATTTAAATGGCGTCTTTTCTTTAATTTAATGAATATTAAACTCATTAAATATTAATTTTTTCCTCTTTCCTTATAAAGTATTAAAAATACTTTATAATTTGCCATTTAAATATTAACTTTAATATTTCATTAAAATGACTTTATATTATAAAGTCAAATTAATTATTCCATCAATTATTATTAAATACTTCTGACAACCCCCGTTTGCTCAACCAAACATCAAACCGGGTCGATACTGAGCTGAGCAACGCCCTGCCCAAAATAGCAGCTTCCACCTACTGACTTAGTATAAATAGTAAGTATCTGAAAAACCTCTTTGAAAGAGTCTGCGAAGGCCCAACTTGAATCAACTGAAGGAGTAATGTTCCCGAACACTAGATAACTGCCTCAAATGATCCTCTACACACCTCTGTCAGCCTACGAGGATTAGGATGATAGGCTAACCTCTAATCCAGCTGTACTGACTAGGAAGGGGACATTACAACCTCTTTGCTGCAGGACAACTTTGCATCAGCAATGCTGCAGAACAGCCGTGGGACAGCTGCAAGACAAAAAATTTCAACAGCTGATGGATAGTTCTCCATCAGCAACTAAAGAATCGTTCCCTTATCTAGTGATCTAGGATTATTTAACATAGACCTTCAGACATATGAATCACAGAAATGCATACAGCCTTAATCCATCATGTGTTCTTTCATATCACAGTTCAATTAAATCTATCAAAACCACTCTTGAAAAAATAATATCCTCTTTGCTTTATTCACTATAATCACAAGAATTATAATGGACTTGTCATCCCATAATCGGCAGCCTAAATTTATAAATTTTACCCTAACTTCTCAGCAGACTTTTCAACTTAAAAACACAGTTGTCCCACCTCACAAAGTGCTGCAAATTTCAAACATAGAATTCAGCCAACTGCAGCAAATGCACAGCAGTGTTTTCATCATAACACACAAGACAAATGCTGCTGAAACAACATAATTCTCAACTGTATGTTCAGCATATCTCATAAGTGCAAGATTAGATTTCCTCTTTTCAAAACATCTACTTAGGGAATCCAAGGCATACATTTTCCACAAGAAATGTCGTACAATAGTCACATGCAATTGACTCCTATAGGCTATAGCTGAAAACTACCAATACAAGATATATTACAATGCTTATACTTTCACATGGCACTTCTTGCAGCTACTGCAGCCACTACTGTAGTGTTCTGCAGCTGCTATAGGACTACCAAAGGTGCCACCATACATGACTGGATTATATTTAATCTTTCTCATAGAGAGTACCAACAAAGTAAACATAAAATATCTCATAAGTGCAAGATCAGATTTCCTCTTTTCAAAACATTTACTTAGGGAATCCAAGGCATACATTTCCCACAAGAAATGATGTACAATAGTCACATGCATTTGGCTCCTATAGATTATAGCTGAAAACTACCACTACAAGATACAATGCTTCTACTTTCACATGGCACTTCTCGCAGCTACTGCAGCCACTACTGTAGCATTCTGCAGCTGCTATAGGACTACAAAAGGTGCCACCATACATGACTAGATTATATATAATCTTTCTCATATAGAGTACCACTACCAACAAAGTAAACATAAAATATCTCATAAGTGCAAGAGCAAGATCAGATTTCCTCTTTTCAAAACATTTACCTAGGGAATCCAAGGCATATATTTTCCACAAGAAATGATGTACAATAGTCACATGCAATTGGCTCCTATAGGCTATAGCTGAAAACTACCAATACAAGATATATTACAATGCTTCTATTTTCACATAGCCCTTCTTAGGGCTACTGCAGCCACTACTGTAGTGTTGTGATGAGCCCAACTGGCTCCTCTTCAAACCCCTGTTGTTTTAATTATCTTTTTGTGTTCTTTTGAGTTTTTTAAGAAAGTTTATAGAGAGAAATAGAAGGGGCCTAGCATATAATTGCTCATAGAACTCAAATTTGAACTAAAATTGGCAAAATGAAATTGCAGAAGGTATTAAATAACCATAACAATGAGATTGCATGTTTTAGAAATACCCGAAATGCTCCAGATTATTTAATTAAGAAAAAAGGTCCAATTGCCAGCCGTGAATGGAGTAAACTGACAATTCCAAGCGTAGGATGCAATAGAATGCAACCTCCAGCCTAAAACTGAAGCAGATGAAGGGAATAAGCTAGGCGCCAAAGAAGAATATGCAAAAACCTCAAAGAAGAAGGCGTTTCTTCTCTAGAACTCCCACGCACTTGCCTGAAGAGCTACACAGAACAAAGGAAAATCACGTCCTCAACCAAGAAGTACGGCCAAGAAGCTGATCAGACCTCTTGATGAAGAAAGAAGCCAATCTCTCAACTCGTCCTGCCTTTTATTGAAGAAACTACTGAATATTGCGCAAAAATTTTCATTGAAGCACTATAGAACTTCTGAATTGAAGCCCCTGTTGTAGCAATCGTTCAACTGATCTTTCACAATCTCACAATTACAGATCTGTGAAGAGTTATCGTTCTCCAGAGATAAAATTCTTGAAACCCTTGTCTCAGAGAAAACCCACGCTCAGCAAAGCCAAGAGGAAATATCAAATAATCAATAATCAATAATGAGTTCGATTTCTCCTTTGTTTGCATATAAAACCAAAAGGCATGCATCCCAAGGAAATGACGCCACTTTCTCATTAAAATACATTTAAATGTATTTTTATTACTTTTCAAGAGTCAAGTGAATAAATAAATGGCGCCTCTTTTGATAAAGTGTTTTATATTTCACTTAAATAAATTTAAGTGATTACTTTATAATAAAATCAAGTTGACTTTATAATATTTCGTCAAATAAAGTAAAACACTTTAATACACTGAAATATTAATATCTCACTCATAACTCAATGTATTGACGTGCCGTTAGAAGATGTCAAATCCTGAACTGCCAAGGCATGCTGTGAGCCAATCACTGAACTCCAAGGACAAAACAACAAAACCCACCAAATAAGGCCACTGACCCTCTAACCCAACATGTTAGCTTATGAGAGTCTGAGTAATAGGCTAACCACCATCAAACATGATCATGCCGAAAAAAAGGGACATTACAGTCCGCCCTCTCGGAAATTGCTTGTTCGCAAGCAATCTCAACAGCAAAGAATCAACCACTCCACCATGATCCCAAGGATAGTGCCGTGAAATGTCCCTACTGTCATCAACTGTCTCCTGTAACTCCCAAATCTGATCAACTGGATCATGATGTTGTACCCTGTCAATTTCAACACCATCTGATACAGGAGAGAGAAACTCACAAGGAAGCAAGTCAAACTACTGACAACACCTGCTCCCCAAATCTGAACGAGATATGCTGTCATCCAACATTCTAACACGTGCATACCAGAATTGTGCATCCGAAACAGGTCATGTACATGATGATTGAAAGTGAAACTGTGTAGACTCCTAACCATGTACACACTAGGAACCTCCTCAACGAGCTCTATCTGAAATCCCGATGCACTGACGGAATCTCCGATACTATGATCAAAGCTCTCCTCTAAATTAGGGTCAAGAGTAGAATCAACATCCACCTCAAAGAGTGGATTATCACAAGAAGATGTAGCATCCGCCTCATAAGAGGATTGTTTACAAACTGAGCCTCATAACTATTCCGATCCCAATCAAATACCTCTGACCCCGTGGAACTAGAAGCAAAATGATAATCCTCCTCTAGAATCTCTTGTTCTATCTTCTCACTTTTTTCATTGATGAGAATGATAGATCGCATACTCCCATCCTTAAAACCAGTTTGCTGGTCTGTTAAATCAGCAATGTCATCACCCTCATAAAACCACTCCATTTGTTTATTTGTACCCTTAGGCTTAAGAGGACAATCGTGGTTTTGGTCATAAGGAGCTTTGCAATAGAAACATAGCTTCCTCCTACGCAAATCATTTATTGTTTCTCGATCCAAAGGAGCTGCAAACTTCCTCTTTTCATCAACTTTTTTTGATTCCTTAGGTTCTGATTCGCTATCAGTATAGGATGTAGATGCTTCTGCATTTGAAATGAACTTACCACGTGAAGCTGTAAGTTCCATGCTACGAGCTTTTCTCATAGCTTCGTGCAAGGTAGGTGGATCGAATGCCTTGATCCAACCTTTCATTGGCTCATGGAGACCTTCTACAAATAGAATGACAAGTCTCCTCTCTGAGATTCCGGTAACCATAACCAAGAGCTTCTGGAACTCACCAATATAAGACTCCAAGCTACCCAACTGCTTCAGCTGAGCAAGGTCTCTAAAGTAAAGTTTTGGATCACGCCTATCAAACCTCTCAACCAATCTGTTAGTGAATTCCTGGTAAGAAGTGATCCTATCATGATGGAGTGTGACCATGCCATGGTGCCACCAGTCATGTGCCACGCCATCCCGGTGAAGTGTTGCAAATCTTATGGCATCCTCTTTTGCCATGGGACGTAGTGTCAAAAAAGTATCTAGTTTGCTCACCCAGGCTCGAGATGTGACTTTGCCACTGCCATCAAAATTAGTTAAAGTAAGTTTGTTGGTAGCCTGCCTTAGATCATTATACCTATTTTCAGGCCTCCTATCTGTCCAGTTCCTGCCATGCTCTCTTTTCTAGCTCAGAAATCTGTCGAAGTTAAGGTGATCCTAAACTCTTTGGGGCAAAGCATCCCACTCATCATGATGTGTCATGATGTTATCTACAAAATTGACATCACCTCCCTCAACAGGATCATTTCTGATAAATGTTGGCCGAGTAGGCCTGTCATAGGTGCGTACTGGAGTAACTGTCCTCTGTCTATCTGCATGTACACTACCTTCTTGACGGTTTTTTGACCGCACTAACACTGTAATAAAGTCTTTCCCAACGACGCTTATCCTCTCTTCTTGAACAAAGTATTCAAAGATAAGATTATGAAGATCATGCTTTCAACTCCAAGGTTCCTTTTGAGTGCTTAATAGGCTCGCTTTGCCTCGATGTGATATTGCTGGTATGTCAAGGGGACTTTACACAATTGGTCTACCTGGGCCAACAAACAGTAGACTAAGGGCTTTCGCGTGATTCAAATGATTTGGCAGGTGAGCGCAAGTTTCCTAATTCTAACCGGAAATGAACTAAATTTAAAAGGGTGTAGGGCCTAAGAAGTTTATGTTCTATTCTAAATGTAGGATATGTGGAGCTTCATTTCAATAGACTTCAACCAGATTTCACCTAGCCTCCGTCGGACAGCCTCAGTAAAATCGGTGCAATCTTCAAGGGATAGCAAAAGATGTTCAAGTTATAATTTAACATACATACACCATCAGAACGACGCATATAAGTATGTAAACCACAACCGAAGTTAAACTCAATGTAATGTCCAATTGACCACGCTGCTATGTATTTATCATCAACAACCCGCTTAGTGGTATGGAATAAAGCTCGCTATCTCAATAAAACACCACACACCAAAATAAGCTACTTGCATGAATTTAAGCTACTTGGATACGAAAGGAAGAAGAAACCTTGCTAGCATTTCATGACAAGACGACTTCCATCATCAATGAAAAGATCTATTATCATAAAATGTGTTACACAACAATCTCCTCAAAAGTTTTCAAAGGGAAAACTTTCTTTCTTCTCCAAATTATGCAAAATGCTCTACAATGCTACACTATCTAATTCTAATGCTAATACTCTCTCAATGTCTACTGTCTACTATTCCAATGTCTAATCTAATTCTAATGAATTACAAATGAGGGGGACTCCCCCTTTATATAGCTAGCCAAGTCCCAAAAGACGGCTAGGGTTACAATCAATAGAGGGGCCAGAATCGTGCCACCTCAGCCCTAAATAATATTGCCCTAAAAACCGCCACAAAGGAGAGGGGTAATAAATGCGCCATAATGTCCACCATCATCCTTCTAGAAGATTCCATTTGTAGACGCTGCTCACACCGTTTCGCATCTTCTTCTTGGCGCTGTTCTTTGATTTCTTCCACTCTGAGGAAGGTCTTCATCTTCGTCAATTTCACTATACCAAGTCTTAACACTTAGCCATTTTCTTGTAACTTTCTTCCTTTTCAAGTTGAAACTCGCGAATCCTTTATCTTCTCCTCCTCAAGGTTGTAATATCATCGCTTCACCACTTCAAGTCATCGTGTTCGCTCTCGACATTCCTCTCCCAAGAAAACAAGCGAGGAGAATAAATTCAACTTTACTCACTGGACATTTTCATGCCTTGATTCTGCCGCTTCATCGCCAACTTCGTGTTCAAATTCTTCATTCCTTAGCCAATTTTTTCAATCCATCCTCTTCAAGGGCGTGTCATCTTCAACTGCATCTTCAAGAAATTCATTTCACCTGCTGGAGCTCTGATAACCTCGATTTTATTCATTTCTCGCTCAAGAAAACTATCTTCACGAAGGATTGAAGCAAATTCACCTAGGCAGTTTCTTTCAAATTCATCGTCTAGAGAATCTTACCTTGAAAACGCGCATTTTCTTCTTATTTTGCCTTAGAAAATTTTCAAATTTCCCTTAGGAAAATTCATCAATCTGGTGCCCATCGAAATCTTCATCCCAAAATCCCCGACAGGCTGTGGAAGACCTTAAAATCAACTCCTCATCGGCAATCTTCGATACCCAGAAGAAAATTTTCCCCAGAACGTGTCGAATTCATGGGTACCCAACGAACGGGTTCATTTAATTTTCTTGAATTTTGAACCTTAGAAAATATTCTTTCATCAAATTTATTCTCGTTCTTTGATCCCCTCTGAGAATTTTTCTCTGACTTGGAAAAATTTTATTAACCTCGTGAAGCTGGCAGTCACTGACTTCACCTGTGGCAACTCATCACCTTTGAAAAAAAAAATTCTAACACTTCACCACCTCTCCAGACTTAGGCATTTTTCTCCAAGGGAGAAAATATTTGTGCCTTAGAAAATTTGAATCACTTAGTCATTTTTTTGAAATTTGCCTTAGAAAATTTCATTCATTTTCAATCCATCTTGCCAGTGGTGAGAAAATTTCATCAACTTCCTGTGGTGAAGAATTTTTTATTTCAACTTGCCTAGAAAATTTTCTTGAAGGCGCATCACACCTAATTTTATTTTTTTTGTGTGTCTGGCAATTTCAACGCCTAGGCAATTTGCCAACAACTTGTATTTTATTTCACCACGCCTAGTATATTTAAATCTCTCCTCTTTGTGCCTTGGGCGCATATTGTGTGTGAAGAAGGATACTTACTTTGTGCTATAAGTCTTTACTTCCAACGCCTAGGTAACACATCCACCACCTTGCAATATTTTCCAGCACACTTCACCCTGAGCGCATACCACTTAGAGAAATTTGAAATCACGTCTAGCATATTATCTCACACATATCACCTTGGCCACGCCTTAGGAAAAATTCTCCAACATCACCTACCACCTTAGGCGCATATTGGGGCTTGAAGAAGAAAAAAAAACGCCTAGCATTTACCAAGCTCTCACCACGCCTTGAAATATTTTTAACCACATTTTACCTCATTTACCAGCTTCATTTACTTTTATCATCCTAACTTGGGCACATTTAGGCATGCAAGGAGGATGGGCGCAAATTTGAGGTGGTGGAGGATGAAATACCTTGACCCTTTGACTTACTCTTGCTTGCTTTGATTCATGGGCGCATTTTGCATGTATAGAGGGATGAAACTTCAAGCGCCACCTTGACTTCCTTATTTTGTCTTTACTTGCCATGCTTTGGGCGCATTTTCATGTAGGAGGAGGACGAATAGTGTTGACCCCTTTGACTTATTCTTTTTTAGGCGCATTTCAGCTTGCTGAAAGGTGGAATCTTCTCCAACGCATTAGCTTTTGTCCTTACATGCCCTGATTTGGGCGCATTTAGCCTAGGGTGGAGGACGAGTTTCTTCCCTTAGAAATTTTTTTTAGCATCTTGCTGTCATGTGGGCGCATTCAGCCTATGCTGAAGGATGAATATCTTTGACTTCCTTGACCTTTCTTTCCCTTGGGCGCATTTTGCCCTGTGTGAAGGATGAACTCACACTTAGAAATTTTTTTTTTATGCCTCCTGTAGCTGGGCGGATTTCACATGTGTTGGAGGATGAAAATAAACACTTAGAAAATTTTAAAACTTTCTCTTGAGTTCCCTTGGGCGCATTTTGCTATGCCAACAGGATAAACCTTGTTGACTTTCATTGACCACTTGTGCTTTGGGCGCATTTTGCCCCCGATGAAGGATAAACTTGCAACTTAGAATTTTTTTTTTATGCCTCCTCATCAA